>PVJS01034525.1:0-21528 GCA_004027185.1 Glis glis
TTATTCCTTTGTCTAGTTGTTTATTAGTTGTGTCAGGATTGTAAACTTTGTTGAAGTCAAGGAATTTTTCCCATTCATTGTTGTACCTCAGGGCCTAGTGCTGTGCCTAACATATATCAAGTACTCAAGATGTTACTTTTTGGATAATCAAATCAATAAATATGCTCTTTCCTCACAATTAGGCATCTTGAGTATAGCAAAAATTTATCCAGCTTTAAAATTTCTTTTTTACCTTTAAAAACCATATATCTTTTAAAACCTTACCATTTAAAGATTATAAAACATGTAAAACTGTTTACTGAACTTTTACTTTGTGCACTATGCTTCAAGTTCACTTGAATATATTGTATAATAGCTAGTAAATGAAGAGCACAAGCCTTTCACGGGTAGGCCTGTAGCGTGTATTATTCAGTCTTAGTTTTATTCCTGTAGCACAACTCATGTATTAGTGACTCCTTTTTATGGATGATGACATTGATATCCAGAGGTATAAGTAACATTCTTGGCATTCTTAAAGGGATATGGTTAGTAAGTGACGTAACTGGGCTTTCACCCATCAGACTATCCCCACTTACATTTCCTTTGGGGTCCTCTGGACACTAGTTTACTAGTTTGCAAAGCACCAAATAAATAAGCCTGAGTCTTGTTAATCAGTGAATTTTATTTATTTATACTTCATGGATTCATTCTTTGAATTATCTTTAAAAATTAACATAGCAGCGAATCTCTGTATTTTTACTTATACCAAAGATAGCAAATCCACACATGTATAAATTTTAATTAAGAATTTTAAACATCTTAAGGTATTTTAATAGCAAATTCATGAGGACATATCGTGAATAAGTATAATTCCAATAGATGTCTGCTAGTTAGTTGAACACCTAGAAAAGTACTATAAAATAGTGGGAAATTTATCTTGTTCATCACTATACTAGGAACATTATGTTAGGGCATTCTTTTAAAATGGAGATTGTTAGCTGATTCATTCCTAAATAGGAATAAGTTAGGAGGAAATGTGGATTTTGCCCAAATTTTGGAAATCTCTAGCTGAAATTCTAATTTATCATATTTTTTAAGAAAGATATCATTACAAATCAGCCAGGCATGGTGGCACATGTCTATAATCTCAGTACTTGGGAGACTGAGACAGGAAGATCTCATGTTCAAGGCCAGCATGAAGCAACTTGGCAAGATCTTGTTTCAAAATAAAAAATAAAAAGGGGGCATAGCTCAGAGATAGAATGCCCTGGATTTAATCCCCAGTACCACATATATGCACACACACATGCACACACACACATAAAAAGAAAGATAATATTACATATCTCCATTTCTGTTTTTTGCCTTCTCAGATGGGAGACAACTAGCTACTGTATATTGTTATTTAGCAGGAACAGGGAGGTAATAAAGGAGTTCATTCATCAGCCTGAAAATGTGTGTGTAGAAATCTTTCTTGACTGCTTTCTTATGAAGCAATATGTACAAACAATGACTTTGCCCAGCCTACTAATGGATATTGCATGATTTCCCTCACATATATTCTACCCTTGGTTCAGTTGTGTGGCAGACATGTTTTCAATGGAACTGATGTGATTCTCAGACTTGGAGGTGGGACCAGGCAAGTTTAAGACAACCAGGATAAATCTGTCTCCTGTGCCAAGTGATTACAGCTGGGAAGCTTGGCCTGACCCAATTAGCAGATGGCATCCTCACTGCCACGAATACTGATTTGGGGTGGGCAAAAGAACTAAATCAGTCCAATTGTAACCTGCTCAGAGATGCTACCTCTCCTGTGTGTTATGAGAAAGGGTGTGGCTCAGGCAGGGCTTGTGGCCATTCCCTTGCCAGCAAGAGGCTCATCAGGTGGACGTGAAGAGAAGCAGAGTTGCCCGGGTCCATCCCTCCATATGGCTCTTCCAACCTTCACACTCTTTAGACTTGTATGAGACTCCTATTACTTTGGTCATTTTAGCTGGGTATTCCATCACTTGGAACTAAAAGTCTCTTATAAGGTGTTGGAATTATCCATTTTCTCCTCACTCTTCTCAGCTAATCTGGGACCAGAGCCTTATGAGTCTTTCTCATGCATACTTCCTGATTTTTCCCCTTCTCTCCATCCCTACTGATTCTCTTGGCTTCCCATCCCTACTGCTCGTCTAGCTTGCCAATAGGCCTCTCTTGTTCTTACTTAATGGCTTCAAGTTTTTCAAAGGCTCTGGATTGCATCCCTGATAATGCTCAAATTCCTCAAAAACCATCAGGCAATATTGGTTCTTTTCTCCTTTTAAAATTCATCTTAAACCCTAACAAGCTGTTTCTGGGTATTTGCATATATGGTTTGTTCTCTTTGGTCCTTTGCCTGTTTATTTCCTGGAATACGTTGACCTGCTTTGATCAGACAACTCAGCTCAAATACGACCTCTTTTATACAGAGGTTCTTCACTACTTTTCCTTTATTCCCTGCGGAGTCAGTTGTTTGCTCTTTGTTCTTTGGTGTTCTCATGGCATTTTCTACACACATTCATCAACACTTCCCACATTGTGTTGTAATGATTTGCTTAGAATTAGATCTCCCTTCTAGATTGTGAATCATTGAGATCCAGGTCTAGATTAAGACAGCTCAGCCCAGGCCCATACCCATAGTATACTTTTAATGTTTGCTGATTATGTGAATACAGAACTGAGTTAGTCTCCATGGTTGTATTTTAAAGCATGCTATCAGAATACACATTCCCATGTACTTTCTTAGAAAGAAAACAATTCAAAAGGACATAGTAACTAATGTCCAGTATTTTGTAGGTTGCTTCTCAAAAAATTCAAAACAACTGTAGGGAGGAATATTGTTTGTGAGGTTCCCCAAATTTAGACTCATTTTAAGAATTATAATTTTCTCTCTCCTTTTCTTTTCTTTTCTTTTCTTTTCCTTTCTTTTCTTTTCTTTTCTTTTCTTTTCTTTTCTTTTCTTTTCTTTTCTTTTCTTTTCTTTTCCCTTCCCTTCCCTTCCCTTCCCTTCCCTTCCCTTCCCTTCCCTTCCCTTTTCTTTTCTTTTCTTTTCCTTCCAGAAAGACTTCTCTTACTCTAAACTGAAGCAGATTCAGAAGGATAGAGGAGGTATAAGGTCTACTTTTCTGTATTTACTTGGTCTAAAATAGCATTGGACTTTTGTTATATGAGGTTTTCATATGATTTTGGAAAAAAAAAGTTTAACCTGCCGCTTTGTTTGAACAGTGATGGCAAAAACTAAAAATACACCAGATTCCAAATATGTATATGGAAATTAAAACACAATTTTGGGCAATTGCTGTAAAAAATTCCACACTCTTTATACACCTTCAGACACAGCCTGAGCCCATTCTGCCCACAAAGGAGACGTTTAACTGATAGGTCCTCTTTATGAAAGACCTTTTCCAGGGGCCACATCTTGGGGGGTTTGAGGAAGGGAAGTGTGTGGTTCTGTCTAAATTTCATCCAGAACTTCTCTCCCCAGCTGACCCTGGAAATTGCTGCAATTTTGGCTTCCTGTGGTATGCAGTAAAAAAAAACTAAATCAGAAATGGTAGAAATACATTTAACCAAGAGAAGGGAGTCTCTATACTTCCTATGCTGCAGCTAATCACACACTGACAAGCAACACAACACAATTCTAATGGTAGCAGGCATTGCCTCTTCAAATTTCTCTCTGGATCAACCTTGAAAATAGTTTTCCATCAGGAGCTATTATTGACGATATGTGTTTTTCCAGTTCATTTTTAAAAGAAGAAAGCTCCATGGATTATAACACATTATTCAGAAAACACCTCTATTAAGGAGATGTCAGAAATAAGTGGAAGGGGAACAACAGTGTGGATGGGAGGTTCATGGCAAGTGAAGCAATTTGAATAGGTTGCCATAAAAAGAAAGGTCATACTGAGTCAGCCAACTAAGTAGGTCTGAACTAAGAATACCATAGGACTGCCTGTTGGACTGTGATGGCTTTGATGGAAAATGACAAATGAGATTGACAGGGGCATCTTAAGCCTTGCAGCTGTTTCATTTCAGGCATTCTTCTCCAGGATGGCTACTGCATGGATTTAAGAAGCTGCAAACAGCAGTCATTTAAGGAAATGGACACCATGTTGAAATCATCTTAGAATGCAATTTCGAATAAAGGGTCAATTTGGTCAGAATATGCAGGTCCCAGTCATGCCACCATCTTAGTTGGTCCCTGTGATCTCAACTCATTTTCTCTAATATCCTTTATCACTCCAGTTCATCCCTTACCTGCATCTAAAGATAGTTTTCTAAATCCAGGCTGTTTAAATGTCCTACCTGCTTAAAATCCTATACATGTGAAAGGGTGTAGTGTAATTTCAAAACCATAGGTGTTGGAGAAAAATGTTTTATTTCATTCTACTTATTTGAAAAATAAAAATTGTAAATATTTATGATGTAGAACATGTCGTTTTGAAATATGATATATATTGTGAAATGGCTAAATTGAACTAATTAAAATATGCATGACTTCACGTAACATTTTGGTGGTGGTAAAAGCTAAAATGTATTCTTTAGAAATATTTACGAACATCAGAGGCTATGGGATGAATGTTTTTGTTTCCTCCAAATCCATGTGTTATAAGAAGCTTAATCTCAATGCAATAGTGTTGGGAAGTGGGGCCTAGTGGGAGGTGTTGAGGTCATGAGGGCTCTGCCCCCATGAATGGATTAATGCTGTTTTAACAAGGGCTCATAGGAATGGTTTCATTCTGTTCTCTTCTCCCATATGAGGAACAGTGATCCTCTCCTCTGGATCAAGCCAGTGTTTATGGTATCATCTTGGAAGTAGAGACCAAGCCCTCACCAGAAATCAAAACCTGTTAGCCGTCTGGATCCTGGAATTTGCACTTCCCAGAGTATGAGAATAAATTTCCATTATTTATAAATGGCTCAGTCTCAGGTATTCTGTCATAGCAGCACAAAACAGACAAAGATGCCATACATTGCTATTGACTTATAGTCACTGTGCTGTACAATAGATCTCTTGCACTTTTTTCTCGATCTAACTGAACTTTTATATCCTTTGACCAACATCTCCCCAATCTCTTTTGCCTTCAGCCTCAGGTAAGCATCATTCTACTCTATATCTACATGAGTTCAACTTTTACACACCACATAAAAATTATATCATGTGGTGCTTGTCTTTCTATGCCTATTTCACTTAAAGAAAAAAGCTCTTCCATTTTCACCCATGTTGTCCTAAAAGACAGGATTTCCATTTTTTAGGGCAAAATAATATTCCATTATGTATGTATACTATATTTTTAAAGTCCATTCATCCATTGATGGACATGTAAATGAATTCTGTATCTTGGTTATTGTGAATAGTGTTGCAATGAACAGGGAAATTCAGATATCTCTTTGACACACTCATTTTATTACCATTGGATATATACCTAGTAGTGGGTTGCTGAATCATATGACAGTTCTACTTTTATTTTCTAGGAAATGTCAGACTGTTTTCCATAACGCCTACATCAATGGACATCCCCACTGATAGTGTGAAGAATTCCCCTTTCTCCACATCCTCACCAGCACTTATCTTTTGTCTTTTTAACAATAACCATTGTAACAGGAGTGGGGTGATATTGTGGTTATAATTTACATTTCATTGATTATTAGTGATATTGAGTATACCTGTTGGCCATTTGTATACCTATTTGTATATCTTTTTGTGAGACATGTCTACTCAGAAACTTTGCCTAATTTTTAATTTGGTTATTTGCTTTATTACTATTGAGTTAGTTGAGTTCCTTATATATTTCAGGTATTAGCTGCTAATGAGATAAATGGTTGGCTAATATGGCTAATATTTTCTCCTATTTCATTGTTTTTTTCACTTTATTTCCTTGGCTATGGAGAATCCCATTTGTCTATTTTTGCTTTTGTCATCAGTGTTTTTGGACTTATATAAATATACCATTGCCTAGATCAATGTCATGGGCTATCCCCCTGTGTTTTCCTATAGTAGTTGTATAGTTTCAGGTGTTACATTGAAGTCTCTAATTAATTTTGAGTTGATTTGGGTATATGGTATTAGATGAGGGTATAATTTCATTCTTCTGCACACGGCTATCTGGCTATCCTAACATCATCTACTGAAGAGATTGTCCTTTCTCTATTATGTGTTCTTGGCATTCTGTGTTGAAAATCAATTGGCCATGAACACATGGATTTATTTCTGGGCTCTCTATTCTGCTTCATTCATCAATGTGTCTGTTTTTATGCCAATACCAAGCTGTTTTGATTACTATAGCACTGTGGTCTACTTTGAAGTCATTCCCCCAACACACACACACACACACACACACACACACACACACACACACACAAAGTGAATAGTGGAATAGTGGGTTGAGACTCTGTAAATAAAAAATAATATGTAGACAGGGAACACCTAATTATATTTCAGTTCTACATCATGTAAGGCATTGATTCTCGTAGGCTTTGAAAAATGTTACAAATTTATAAATATCAGTTTTAGGATAATATTTTAATTTTTTTCTGGAATTTGAAACAATTTCTTGTTTCCACAGATTTTTTTTTCAATTTCGATTATCTCCATTTTGACACAGAAGCCCTAAATATATATGCAATAGGTCCTGTGGATACATTCTGATCCATGTTTAGCCAATATGGATAGAAAAATATTTGAAAAATAATTGTATCTGTATAGTTACATTTTTCCTTTACATGATTCCCTAAACAATATAGTATAGCAACTTCTTACCTAGCCATTATTTGGTATTAGGTATTATAAGTAATTGAGGGATGTGTGTGATACTAAGCCATTTTACATAAAGGACTTGAACATCTGTCGATTTTGGTTTCTGTGGAAGTCCTGGAACCAATCCCATGTGGAGATCGAGGGACAACTCTCTTTATGTGTGTGTGCATCTGAATACTTGGGTGAGGTCTAATTAAAGTTACTGAAAAATGTGTCTACTATATATGTTTTCAAGGGCCATTGGCATACAGATTAATTAGAATTAAAGCCAAAGGCGCAACAACTGCATAAAACAAAATATGTTTGTAAGTAGAAAAAAATCATATGTGACTATTTCTTAGTCAGTTTTCACAGGTTGCTTTGATATACTTCAGTAAATCTATGAGAAAAATTTTGGAATCTGATTTAGATGAGATCCAGATAACATACACCTAATGATCATCTCTATTCTAATTATTTTTAAGCTGTATAGTCTACCCTCTAATAATAATGAAAATGTTTAATAATGTTAAAATCAACTTGACTAAGTTGAGTTTATCTGTCCCATAAAGGTCATTTCTCTTGGCATAATTTAATTTAAATCATTTTTGTAGACTAGATTTGCTTCCCAACTGTGATGTCTTTTCCATGTTGCCTTTTGGCTTTTATTCTGCAACAGGGCCTTTTTAATTCAAACATGATCTGTTGTACTGAGTTTGAATGCCAATATATTGTGTATTACCCACCAAGTGACTTTTTTTTTTTGCTATTCAGAATTAAATAAACCAAGACGCAACACATGTCTCAAAACCACAACAGTTTATTTATAAGAAGAAAGACAACCCATCAAACTTTCCACAGGAATTTAAAAAATCCATTGGGGACTCAAAGCCTTTACTTTCTTTCCATTCATATAATTTTGGTTTTGGCTTAACACTTAGCACAATATTCACTTCAAAAGAATATCCTTTGCATTTAAAGTAAACAATCATTGTTCTACATAGACTTTTAATTTTTCCCCTTTGCCCTGTGACTCTTTTCTACTTTTGTTCCAGGATTTTGCTGGCATTACATCTAGAGCATGCCAGATATAAAATCCCTTTTTAGTTTACATTTTGATATGAAGACTAATTCATGAAAGATCAAATTGTTACATTTTGTTTCATTTCCAATGACTCTTGACATATATAGTTTCTTAACATTTTAAGGTGATATTTTGATTATAGGGGATGCGATAGGACAAAATAACTGCAATTAGAATGAAATGGATTCTGGCTTTAGAGAGGAAAATTCAGTTTGAACATGATGCAAGGCAATGAGGTTTCACTTTGGGTTCAGATTCTGTGGGACTGGATAAGCCAAAACATATGATCTAGGGTGGCTACTTCAAGAGACAAGGTGCCTAATGAAAAAGTGAAAGTCAACAAAAAATATTCATAAATTGCAAAATTCTGTCTCTTGCTCTGCTATCCGAAGAGCAAGTTTACAATTGTGGCTCTACCTATGCTTTGATAGCCAAGGCCATCTGAAACACACAAATTTCCTTTTTTCTCTGGCCGATTGAGGTCATAAAAATCGAAAATGTACTATAATTTTAGTTACATTGAAAATATTGAAATCTTACATTTCATATCAAAAAGTATACTCATGCAATGCTTGATACATGTGATAGCAGCTTTTTTCCCAGAAGACAAGGATTTACCAAATGAACAAAGAATGCTTTTATGATGAAAATGCAAAAATCATGAATTTGCTTTGCAAAAATTTATTGTGGAAAGTACTGTGCTAAGAGCTAGACAACATACAGTCTTGGCCTTCAGGCAGTTCACAGCTTTTAGTGATTATTTTTCCTTGTAGGTAATGACCTAATTCACTGGGACATATACAGGCGCTCCCTGTCTCACTTTTCTCTTCCCAAAGACCTTTGTGTATAAATCTGTGCTCATTAACATATGTGATTTATGAATCTATACCTTATTATAGATCATAAATACATAAACACATGCCTTACCATTTAAAAATATTTTCAATTTTCGTGTCACATGTATCCATGACTGTTTTTGCCCTGTAGACATCCTGTCTGTATGGTACTTATTAATATTTTCCCAATATGTTCTAAATTAACACATGATTATGGCCTGATCTTGCTCTCTTGCTTTCACTTGATCTCTCTCAAGTCATGATTATAATGCAATAAAAGGGAGGTATGAAAGACCCAAACGCCATTGGAATAACAGGAACTTACACAGAAAGAATTCATTGGCCATGGGAAGAAAAAGACTTCTTTGTGGCAGCTACTAATTTCCTGCAACTTTGCTTCCTGCTGTTTGGGCCTGCAACCAACACCTTGTGTTTGTGAAATCCAGTATGTTTCACCTACTTTTTGATCATATGCAGTGGCACTCAGTTTTTTAAGATCATGGATTCTGAAGCCAGGCTCACTCTTGCCATTTTCCAGCTAAGTGATTTTGGGCCAGAAAATTAACTTATTGGCCCTTTGGTTTTTGCACCAGAAAATTTAGTCTAAGAAGTACAAATTTGCATAGTTATCTTCTCTGAAATCAAGTAAAATAATGCAATAGGTGGAATATCATTAGTTAATTGGTGATGGTCTTCTTTTCCCAGGTGGTACATAGCATGATAGTGTGTTTAACAGTCTGTGTTGTCTTATATGTGACAAAGTATAATTCTAACTCCCCTGAAAGGTGTTACCAAGGATTAAATGAATTAATGCAAATAAAGTACTTGGCGCAGTGTCTGGAAATAAGCATCATGATATCATTATATTTGCCTCACAGAACCCATTGTTTAAGGATGAGACAATGAGAGGGCAATGCTGTGTGTCCTTAGGAGAAACAGATTTTGATCTCTTTTATAATACTCAGTGAGAAGAGAGGGTTAATTGCCCTAGTGTCTTCAGTATATTCTAAAATTTCTAAAAGTAAGAATTGAGTTGTCTTTATCACATATTAGATTTTCATGAATGTGGTTTTATAGTCAGTAAATGTTTCAGAAACATATGTCCCCTTCATTGTTTATTTATTCACATTTTTATTGGAAATATAAGTATTAAGAACTCTTCCAATTAGTAGTTAAACAATAATAATTGACTTATATGTGTAGCTCCCAATAAGTAAGCATTATTTTTGCTTAGTCATGATTTCCTAATCCTCTTACAAATATACTCCTTTTAACAAACACATTTTAAATTTCCTTCCACCAGTATGAAATCTGTGAAACTATAACCTAAGGGGGAAATTGGATAGCAAGTAGATTTACTTGTAAATTTACTGAAGCTTTTCATTAAACCTCAAGCATAGAATTGGATCTACCTTAATGTTTAATAGGCATCTTACATTCCCTCACTTCATCAAAGACCAGAGGATGTTGGGTAATCTCTCACTCCTTATTTTACCATTCATATGGCACAAAATTGCATCTATTGTTTCAACATGATTCGTCCAAGAAATTGCTCCAGTACAAAAATACTTCTCCTGAAGGATAAGCCAGCCATTCCACCAATTCATCCAAGATAGCATAAAACAATGGCCTTTTTGTAGACTCTTTCTTGACCTAATGGGTGATGAATTTCAGCAAGCTAGGGCCTACAAGAAGAAAGTGAAAACTCGAAAGCAAGCCCAGGCTTGAAAAAATAAAAATACATTGGGGTTGAAGGAGATACCCTAATATGTTTGATCAGGAGGATTAGAAAGTTACTAATTCTTTCTCAAGGGTTAATAAACTCTTTAAATAAAAGTCCAGTTAGAACTATTTTAGACTTTGTTGATATATGGTTGCTACCTATTATAAACCAAAGGCAGTCATAGACTACATAAACTGTTGAGTGCATCTGTATTCCAATAAAACTTTATTTACAAAACTTGTGAAAGGCAAGGGGTGGGACTTGGCTTTTAGGACACAGTTTGTTGATTCCAGTTCTATAGGAAAACATTATAACATGATTTAAATGATTGATTATTTTAATGATTTATATTATTATTTAAAATGTATTTATATTGCTTGTCTATTACTTGTTAGTGCTATGACTTTAAAAATGCTAGAATCTGTAGAGACAGAAAATAAACTAGTGGTTGCCAGGGACTGGGGGGTGGTACTGAGAGGGGAAATAGAGTGATAGCTAAAAAGTATAAGGTTTCTTTTGGGGATATGAAAATATTCTAAAGCTGACTGTGTTAACAGCCATAAGAAGTGTGAATATAATAAAAAACCACTAAACTGTACACTAAAAAAAGGCCCAAACTACCTTTGGTTTTCCATAAACAAGTCTCCAGCTTTTGCTTATCTTTCTACTTAACTGACAGTTGAATGTCTTATTTGGGACCCAAGGTTGTCTATTTCCTATGACAAGCATGTTCAGGTAAGGGCATGTTCATTCTATTTCATAGACGATAAGTCTTAAATAGGTCCTGAGAGAGCAGAATACATATCTGATGTGCTCTTAGGAGAGCTGGATTTGCAAAGCACTGTTTTCAGGCTTGGGTTGTTTTTCCTTCCTCTCCACTTGCATAGTTGCTGCCAGAAGACCAAGGAGCTGTGATCTAGATGATATGTGGACACCGTAACTACATTTTAAATTGAAATAGCCAGGATCTTGTCTCAGCCATTATGTTTTTCTTTCTTTTGGGAAGAATTCCTTATTATTACCCTTCCAGTGAAATAAGATTGGAATTCCCATTCCTTTCTAAGATCCTTTAATTCACCTCAGAATTCACAGTATTGAACATGAGACCCAAAACAGATGGTCAACAAATATTAGTTGAAGTAATGAACACAGTTGTGTTATGTGCCGCTGCTGAGATTTGCTGTTACTTTAACATAATTCTGCAACATTAGACATGAAATTCATTCCCCCCTAGATTTCTTCAATACATGCATTGCACTGTGTTTGTCCTTCCAACAGCAAAGGTACAGGCGATTTTCCTGCGGTATGATTTATTCCACATCTAGAGAATGTGTAAGTACTTTTGACTTTATTCCATGGATTTACGAATCATTGTTTACCTCTGTGAACTAGCTGTTGGCACTACTACAAACTTCTTAGACAATAAAATAAATTTTAAAAGTAAAAAATATCTATTTCTATTCATGTAATATACAGTTAAGCATTATGTATATTTTTGTTCTTTTTCTGCCTACTACTGTTTATGCATAAGATACTAGTATTGTTTCATTGATTAGATCCTTTTCAGGCATTTGTGTTAAATTAAATTTCCATATGTTTAAGGCAGTGACTTACTAACGCAGAATTTTGGCATTTGCATGTATTTTATTCCATTGCAAAATTCTATAGCATCTGTAATTATTTAATGATCAAAACAGTTACTTGATCTTGTCAATATTGCTATTTCTAACTAACATATGAAAATGGAGATGTCCTTTTTTTTCTTTCACATATTAATTATCACATGAAATTGAAAAACAGTAAAAAAAGTTTTCATTCTTAAGTAATTATTGCTTGTCATCTGAACCTGAGATATCTTGAGCTAAGTGGAGAAGTGCTACTTTTCCAAAGACAAAAACTCGAATTGCCATTAACATTTGGAATTCTTCTGATAAGGCTGTCACCTAGAAGTTAATAATAGTTGTAACTTCTACATCTCTGGCACAAGAGAACAGTTGCCATTGGACTCCAGTTGAAGCAATCTATGAAAGAGCCTTTTAAAACTCTATAATACTTTCTCAAGGCACAATATTAAAAATAAAAAATTCCATCAATTCAGAGTCACAACTCTTTCCACATTTTATAAGACATCATTGTAATCAGGATTTTTTTATAATTAATAGCACTTTCTAGTAGTACATTATTTAAAATATGATTTTTACCACTTATGAAGCATGTAGTATGTCTAAGCCTGAATGGACAAAGCAACTGCTATGTAATATGCAGTTAAGTCTTGGTCCACATAGCTCTGCAGTTCACTCCATGATTTGGATATGCACATAAGGTTACTTTACTATGCCTTCTAATATTTTGAACAGCATCTCTCAATAAATAATTTAGAAAACTAATGCTATTTATTTACAGGAAGCAAATGTGAAGTTGAGTCATGGTTAATGTGGAACTTAAACTAAGCTCAGAAAGAGGCTATACCAGTTACAGCCTCATTGACTAGAAGGGGATAAAAATAGGCTGGGCATAGCTGGTGGTGGGGAGAGATCAGGAATGGTGGGCTATAACTTTAAAAGACTTCAGAATTGTGTAGAAGTTCGTTTGTAATAAATTCTGTAGAACTGTGACAAAGACACCATAGCTATGCAACAAATTTGTCTTTCTGCCCCTAGTACACTGCATCTGCAAGCTCCTTTAAGGATTTCTTGGCCATATGATTGATTCTAGCCAATGATATGTGGGTGCACAATTAGGTTCACAAAAACCTCCTGTAAAATCCTCGACTTTCTCTTTTTCCCATTTGTTGATCTGATTTCTTTTTTTCTTTTTTTTTTGTGGTACTGGGGATCCCGGCCCTATTTTTTATCCTTTATTTTGAAACCAGGTCTCACGAAGTTGTGGAGGGCCTCACTAAGTAGCTGAGGCTGGCCGCGAACCCAGATCCTCCGGTCTCCGCCTCCCAAGTACTGGGATTACAAGCGTGCGCCACCGTGCCTGGCTGCTGATCTGATTTCAAAGATGGCAGAACCTCAGTTTATGTTCTTGAACAACTGCATGGAGAGAGGCCCTTCCTCACTTTCAACTGGAATTTGCACCAGCGAGAAATAAATTTCAACTGAGATAATATACTGAAAAAGTCATCATAGGAACTATCTAATAAAGGAATCTAGTGGTCTAGGCTAAGGTATTCAGCCTTTATCTCATCAAAGTGACAAGTCTTTTGAGTAAAAAGCTAGTAGGACAAAATGAGTCTTTCAATAAGACCAATATGACAGAAGGAAGCTGGACATTCAGAAATACAAAGAGGACTATAGGCTAAGTTACTAGGTGGAAGACAAATATTTCAAAACCCCAGACATAGGAGAACCGAGGGGCTCAAGCCACAGAAGGACAAATGAAGACAAAGTTTCATGTAACCAATATCAACATTAACAACAATTTCATTGATTGAAAGAGGCTGAATCCTAAGAAAAGGACCATAAATTTGATGGTGTGAAACAACAGAATGCTAGTGTTTGTATAATAATAAATGCAGAAAATAGATTGCAGTAGGCTAAGGAAGAAACGCATAGTATTGGTTAGGGAAAAATCAAACAGGCAAAAGGTCTCTATTAATTGTGAAATAAAATTTATGTTTGGTAAGATTTTTTGTAATGGTTAATATCAAAACAGCCACTGTGTGGCTTCAACAAAGTTCCCTCAAAGTTGCACACTATAAAGCATTTTCCTTTATTCCCATCCTGACTTCTTTCATGATAACAAACTCTAGTCATCATGGTCCTCCTTTTCCCACTGAGATGATCTCACAATTCTTAACACCATGCTTCAGGTAGCTTCAGGTAGCAAGTCCCAATTTTTAGAGCTGTCAATTGAACTGATACTTTTTTTTTGCCATATGTGTTCTTATGTATACTAAAAAATTTGCTATTTTGAAATTGAAGAAGGGAGACTAAGTTGTACAAATAATACTTAGCTATACATGACTGAGTTGCATTAGAATTTTCTAGACTGTTATGGTTAGATATAGAATGTCCCTTGAAGATCTCGTATATTAATGTTCAGAGCTGATATAACTAAGTCATGAGGGTTGTAAACTCATCAGTAGCTAAATCCATTACAATGAATTTACTGGGTGGTAACCTAGGAAGGTGGAGTGTGAGTGGAGAAGGTCCCTGGAGATGTCGTATTAGGGACTATGCTGTTGTGTTTAAATCCCCTTGCTGGCCTGTTCTCTTGCTTCTGTCCTCTGTGATGTGATGTGAGAGCAGATCCTTTGGTCTCTCTCTCCCTCTTTCTGATTCCCACTGCCATGCCCTGAGCTCCGCAGACCCAGCCTGACATAAACTGAACCCCAAATCACCAAAAACTGTGAGCAAATAAATCTTCCTTCCTCTAAGTTGGTGGTCAGTTGTTTGGATTATGTAGTGAGAATGTTGACCAAGTCATAGACCCTGGCAGTGAAAATTTATTATACTTATGCATTCATTTCTTATTTATTAAGCCATTCTCTTACATCAGTTTTCTCATTTGGTATCATTATGCCATTGTCTTTCAATACTGTGCTATAGGGTCACTCAGTTCTTTATCCTTGTCATCACTATTGTTTAATGATAACATTTACATAGAATCTTTCCCTCAAAGAATCCTTACACATGCCGTACTGCTTGTAGTTCAATAGGTTAAAGCAAAACTATTGGAACTCTTCTGTCAGATGTTTTTTTCCCTCTATCTGGGACTTAGTTTGAGCTGTGGGCTCTGTGCCAGCTGGACACTGGACTGCTTTCTGTGAGTGAAGCCACAGTCCTCATAAGTTAGTGTAAAATTACAGTGGTTTTCTGTTTCCCATTAGGCATTTAAGAAGAAGCACTCAATTGTGATCAGCATTTTGTAACATAAGTTACGTATAACATCAGTAGCCCTAGGCCTAATAATAGCAAGATGCAAAGCAAAATTAATGGCCATTTTTACAGAGACACAGACCTGTGTGAAATTTGGCAAAATGACTACCTTGATTCCTTATTTAAAAACACAAAGCCATGTAAGAAAGACAAAGGCTGCCACAATGATCATCTCTTAAAACTATAGTAGCAATTATTTTTCATAAATTTACTAATTGGCCACTTGGTGGGAAAAAGGTGAGAGAATAAAATAGGATAAAATAGGAAGTCAGTGACCTCATCCAGCAAGAAGCGTGGTGGCCAGAATCTTCCCAGGGCTCACAATACTTATTGCCTGAATTTTGATTGGGCCAAGAAATCATAAAATTCTTGAATTGGGTGAGATGATATGAAGCAACTTAAAGAATGGAAAGGAGACAGAACATGCCATCCATTTTGTTTATAGTCAGCCAGTCTTAGTTAAATTATAATGACAAAGTGAGAAGATAATAATAGCTATCATTTATTGTGTTTATTATGTGTCAAGCTCTGTTATGGATGTAGTTTATGTTTTATGGACACTTTCTGATGAAAATCATTTACTTAGAATTTAAGTTGATTATCTTAAAAAGAAAATATCTTCAAGAATTTGTGCTTAATAATATGCATGGAACTTTAATACTATTGGCTGTCATTTAAACATAACCCAAAATGATCCTAACTAAACTCTAGCTCATTGAATTCACTGAACTCTTATGACTTTGCTCTTTCTGTCATTATTATCTATCAACTAGGCTCATTTTCTTTGTGTGTGTGTCTTTACTCTAAATGTGGGAGTTAGGGAATAACATTTGTCTAAAGAAAAAATTATCTTAACTAAAGAAATACTACTAATTTCATCAGGAGAAATTTTATGTGAGAATTAAAGGTGTTTTGTTTCTATTTAGATATTCATTACTTGAAAATAAACATTACAAAATCTCTGATTCTGATACTTTTTAGAGGCTTTTATAGAAAGAATGGCTACAAAGGTTTCATTAAATGAATTTTTGGAGGTAACATGTTTATCTTATGTTAAGAAAAGCAAAAGTCTAGATTTTCAATATGCTCTATTTTCTTTGTTTTTTGATATTCTAATTTTTTAAAAATTGCAACACTTAATTTTGGTGCTGCATTTTATATAGACTTTTTCTCCCAGAAATAGTAAAAATTATACCTCTGTGGCATTTTTATGTGTGTATCTTCTTTTTCCTGTTTCATATAGCTATATAAACTTGCTTAGTTTTATCTCAGACATTTAAAAAAAAGAAATTGGTTTCTAGAAGAACTGCCCTTTAAAATAATGTTGAAATGACGTATTAACCTTAAGAGAGTAACACTGTATTTTAAATACAGATAAAATTCTGAATGAGAGGTACAAATAAATGCAGTACTGTATGTCAAGTTTCTAGGCACTGCTAGAGAGAGCAGGTAAGGTCAATTTCCATCTCCACTACCAGTATCCTTGTCCTAACCAAAGAAGAGCATTTTTCCCCCTTGGAAATTGTAACTTTTCATTCTAACTTGTTATATAGCTGCTCCTTGAGAGTCAGATCTTCCAATGAGATATGGTATCCCAAAACTATGATGGGTTCTTTCCTTGTGTTGGTTAAATGTAGCAAAGATGGTTTAGGTAGCAACTTCCTAATGATGTTGTGGTGTCTTAGAAAATTGAACACTGGGCCGGGTGTGGTGGCGCATGCTTGTAATCCCAGTACTTTGGGAGGCGGAGACCGGAGGATCAGGGTTCGCGGCCAGCCTCAGCTCTCTCTCTCACTCTCTCCCTGTCTCTCTCTCTCTCTACTTAGTGAGGCCCTCTGCAACTTCGTGAGACCTGGTTTCAAAATAAAGTATAAAAAATAGGGCCGGGGGTGTAGCTCGGAAGTAGAACGCCCCTGGGTTCAATCCCCAGTACCGCAAAAAAAAAAAAAAAAAAAAAAAAAAGAAAAAGAAAATTGAACATTGTAGATCGGTTCTTCTCAAACTTTAAAGTCTATATCAGTCATTGGGGGGACTCGTTAAAATGCAAATTCTGATTCAGAAAGTCTGGGAGAGGACCTGAGACTCTGCATTTTGAGCAAACTTCTGGGCAATGTCAATGCTACTGCTTCATTTTTTACACTTTGAGTAGCAAAGCCATAGAAAATGGCAAACAAGCAGAAGAATCACCTTGACTCTTGCACTAGCGTGGCCATCTTCCCGACTCCACGTTTCCCACTAATTCTGTACAGTTGATTCCTGACAAATGTCCTGGTGCCCCTCACTCATGACCCCTCATACTTATTCTCTGACAAAAACACACTAAATCCCCACTTGTCACCGAACGTGCTTGCATCTCAGTCTAAGCATGTTTTCCTCTGGAAAAATATTGTCTTCAAGCTGGGGCTAGAGATTACCATAGCACATCAATATAACTTCTAAAAACAATCATTTCCCTTGTACATGCATGGGCAATGTGTGCTTCCCCATTAGATGGTGAAGTCCATGGCATGTAAAAGTCTATAAAACCAAAGGGTATATATGAAATTTCCTCAGAAATTTATTTAGGTCCTAGCAAGAAAGATGCTGTCCTGCCTGTAAACCACAGAAGACTCTGTTTTGGAGTACTTTATTGGAAATGTATTAAATATCCCTCTAATATCTGGCACCTGTCCATACTCAAATGCAGACTGGGATGTGCATGAGTCCTGTTCCTGCTTCACCTCTTTGGATTTCTCCAACCCTATAACCAGCCTCTTCATATATCAGTCATCCAGAGGCTGAGCTAACTCTGGAACTTGCCCCTGTAGATCATCCTGGGGCTGTCAATGGGCCAAGGTGGAATTTCCTTGAATCCTGTGTGATAGTTGGTCTGGTTTGTCAACTTGACCCACCTAAGATCATGTGACTTTGGGTGTGTAACAGCAGATTAAACAGGAAGTCCTGCCCTAAATGTAGGCAGCAGGGTTCTGATAGGTGCAGAACTTAGATAAAAGAAGGAAAAAGCCGCTTAGTGAGAGCCGCGATTCTTCCTGAAGAAAACGCATCTGCTCTCTTCTGAGATCGTCGGCCTCCAACTTTGCCATTTCCTTGAAGAGCTTCTTGATCTTCTGCTCTCATCTGAGATCATCGGCCTCCAGCCTTCGAACTGAAACTTCACCATTGTTTCTCTGAAGAGCTTCCTTATCTTCACATCTTGGACTGGACTGAATTGATGGTTGCTTCAATCCTAAGGCTCCAGCTCTTAGACCGCCCGACCAGATACTGATTCCTCTGATTCTTCACGTGCAGTCGAGGCTCAGGACTACATTGTGAGCTGATCTAATAAATCCCTTTTTCATATACTCATTCTGTGAATTCTGTTGATCTGACTAATACATCCTGTGATTTGAGACTGCCAGAACAATACTAATAGTCGTAACACAAGCCACAGATATGGCAGTCCCTCAAGATGCATTGTTCAGGTAGCACATTCAGTATCAACCACAATAAAGCTCCGCCTCACATGTCTCTGGGGCTTTCAGTATTTTCTTAACTCGTTTTCTGTTGCACTGATACCACAATGTGTGCTCCATATGTGAAAGCAAAGTTAAATCAAAAGCTGCCTTCCCCCTCCAGAAGTCTGCACTTTCTATATTGAACTGTAACTGCGATATCAGAAGGTAAAACTACATGAGTAATACAATCTGACATGCTGAATCATAATTGGGTGCAAAACAAATACACTGCTCCTGAAAACAATGCCTAAAAGAACAGCATTCTTAACCAACAAGTTATGCTACTAATATTATCGTAGAAATCCTTTCACTATTCATCTAACTTGAAGCAATGAGCTCTTTTCCAGCCTCGCAGGACTGAGGACCAAATGTGGATCATCATGACTGGGATCACCCTTAAAACAGGGAGGCTGCTGAAAGACAAAACATTTTTGTTGGAAGTCTCACTATTAAGGAAATATTACTGAAAACACATTAGCCTAGCAATATGCCCACCTAAATGACAGAGACATCTATGCCACTTGCTCTCTAAATAACCTTAGAAAGACAAGGCAAGGCAAGTCAATTCATTAATCCTGAGTGTCCCTTATATATAAATTGATACTGGACTATGTTTTTGGAGAGTTCTCTTCTGTCCCAAAATCTCTGCAAAAATGTCCTTCAAATAATTATTTGCTCTCCTCAGCTAGTTCAGCCTCAAGACTATGGTCCCAGTGAAAAATGGAGCCAGGGTTGGATGGCCAATTAATAAAGCAGTTCTGTGGGACCTTGCTTTCCTACAGGTAACCTTTACTAAGCATGACCCTGAATTAGGACATCAAATGAACTTGATTAGATTTCCATGTTGCTCTAATAGTTGAGAAATTGGCCATTTCTGGTTCATGATTCGCCTCAGCATTTTGTTCCTAGGGACTGTTTCAAAGACCAAGGAAGACATCTTAAGTGTTCCCTTTATCTTTCATTTCTGCTA
This sequence comes from Glis glis, assembly GCA_004027185.1. Lineage (NCBI taxonomy): Eukaryota > Metazoa > Chordata > Mammalia > Rodentia > Gliridae > Glis > Glis glis. The sequence continues at coordinate 19,733 of PVJS01034525.1, forward strand.
CTACTATTAGGCTAATATGAATAATGGTGCAGTGAACATTTATGTACAAGTTTTTGTCCATAAACATATGCTTTCAATTCTCTTGAGTGTATGCTTAGTAATAGAATTGTTGAATCATACGATAACTCTATGTTTAACTTATTGAAGAACTGACAAAATGTTTTCCATAGTGGCTGAACCATTTTATATTCCACTGGCAATGTATGAGGGTTATAATTTCTCCACACCCTTGCCACCACTTGTTAATTTTTGGTTTTATTTTTTATTCGTTTTTTATTATAACTGTCCTAGTGAGTAGCTATTGTGATTTTCTCTTGCATTTCCCTAATGACTAATGATGTTGAGTGCCTTTTTATGTATTAACTGGCCATTTGTATAATTTCTTGGGAGAAATGTCTATTAAATTCTTTATTTATTCTTTTTTTTTTTTGCGGTACCAGGGATGGAACCCAGGGGCGTTTTACCTCTGAGCTATACCCCCGGTCCTATTTTTTTATCCTTTATTTTGAAACCGAGTCTCATGAAGTTGCGGAGGGCCTCACTAAGTAGCTGAGGCTGTCCAGGAACCCAGATCCTCTGGTCTCCGCCTCCCAAGTACTGGGATTACAAGCGTTTATTTATTCTTTAATTGGGTTATTTGGCTCTTTTATGTAATTGTAATAATGGATCCCTTATTGTTGAATTGCAAATATTTTCTCCTATTCTTTGAATTATTTTTTCACTTCCTTAATAGTGTCTTTGACATGCAAAAGATTTCAACTTTGATGAATCCCTATTTATCTTTTTTTACTTTTTTGGTTGCTTGTGTTTGGGGCATTATATTTAAAATTTAAGAAGCCATTGCTTAAGCCAAAATTATGGACATTTCCAACTAGATTTTAAGAGTTTTATGGTTTTCTCTCTTACATTTAGATATTTCCTCCATGTTGAGCTAATTTTTGTATATGATATGTAGTGGTGAAAATTCTTTATTTTATTTTATTGCAGTACTGGGAATTGAACCCAGGGGCATTCTACCTCCGAAGCTACACCCCCAGCCCTATTTTTATTCTTTATTTTGAAACAGGGTCTCACTAAATTGTGGAGGGCCTCACTAAGTAGCTGAGGCTGGCCGCGGGCACAGATCCTCCAGTCTCAGCCTCCCAAGTACTAGGATTACAAGTGTGGGCCACCATATCTGGCTGAAAATTTTTTATTTTGCATTTGGGTTTCCAGTTGTTTTTAATTTTTGTTGTTGTTGTTGTTGAAAAGACTACCTTTCCCCATTGAATGAATAGTCTTGGTAACTTCGCTGAAAATCAAGTCACCAAAGATGTATCAGTTTATTTTGGTACTCTCAAGTCTATTCTATTGATCTGTATGTCTATCCTTATGCCAATACTACATTGTCTTGATTCTGAGGCTTTATGTTAGGTTATGAAACTGAAAATCATGAATTCTCCAACTTTATTTTTAAGAGATTATTTTGATTATTCTGGGTCCCCTACCTTTACATGTGAATTTTGGGATTAGCTAGTGCATTTCTGTAAAAAGGGCAGTTAGAATTTTGCAGGGGATTTTGTTGAATCTGTAGTTTAATTTAGGGAATATTGACCCTGATATGTGGCAATACTGTCTTCCAGTCTATGAACAGAGAATCTATTTCTATTTGCTTAGGTCTTTAATTTATTTCAACAATGTTTTGTAGTTTTCAATGTAAAGCCTTGCAAACATTGATCAAATATTTTTCTTTCTCTTCTCTTCTCTTCTCTTCTCTTCTCTTCTCTTCTCCTCCCCTCCCCTCCCCTCCCCTCCCC
>PVJS01034526.1:9678-21625 GCA_004027185.1 Glis glis
AAAAAAAAAAAAAAAAAAAAAAAAAAAAAGGGCTGGAGGTATAGCTCAGAGGTAGAAGCCCCCCTGGGTTCAATCCCTAGTACCCCTCCAAAAAAAGAACAAAAATACCCAAAAAACCCTTTTAGGGATTTACAGCACACAGTAGACAACACATGACAAAAGACAATAAAGAATGTGTAAGCAGTTGAACAAATAATGGATGGTTACTTCTCATTTAGCTATCATTTTCAGAGTAGATGTCTTAAAAAGAGACCCAGTCGATTGGACTAGGAAACTGTCAGGGACAGGATCATCTGTTCCAGCTAGGATGGCAGGAGTTGCCACCCATGGCTCTTTGGTGCCAGACAGTTTTTCTGACCTGTCCCTTCTGGTCTTGTCAGGCCTTTTACCTTGTTCTCTTCCCATAAGATGAGGCTAGGATCCCACTGGGGCCCTCAGTCTGTGGTGACCTGTGGCTGAAGAGGTAGGCTCCAGTTTCCAGCAGGGAGAACACCTGGAAGGCTTGGCTTCTCTGCTACAATTATCTTTGTAACATGAGGATGTTCTTCCCAGACCTACTGCAAACACTTGTGTGTTCACAATTGCTACCAACTGAGCAGCTGCCAAGGCCACCTCCATGGAGCATGGGGTCGGTATTGGCTGGAGAGAAGCTGGCCTGGTCTGGCCTGAGCCACCTTTGTGAGGCAGAAGTAAGACTTGCCCCCAGCCTTTGCTGGTTTCCCAAATGGAAAATAGGGGCCAGACTAGTTTAGTTGGGTTGCTTTGAGAGCCTCCTATCTCTCAGAGGACTGGTTCATTGTATTGATGTTAATTTTTATATAATAACAGCATTCATGTAATACTGCCTATATTAAGAATAAGGAACTATTGGGCTGGAATTTCCCTCCACCTTCCCTGTGAGAGAGACGGAGAGAGCATTAGGTTTCTACTTCTCAGTCCTCCTTTGATTATCCTGTGGGAGCTTCCTAGGAAGGGATGAGGCAGTGGAGGAGAATGGTCCAGGCCCTGCTGTGAATGTGCCCTTGTGCAAGGACGAGAGGCTGTATCTGGTGGAGCTGTAGCACAAGTGATGTGTTAGCAAGGGAAGATAGGTGTGAGGCAGATTCAGGGGCAAATAAAGGCAGAAAGTCTGTTGTTGTCGTCAGTTAGCTACTTCCCATTGCTTTTGCCTACATGTTAAGAGCAGAGCTGAAACCCCAGCATCCCTTGTTCCTCCTCCTTTTCTTTTCTTTTTATTTTTTGGCAGTACTGGGGATTGAACCCAGGGGCATTCTACCTCCGGGCTATACCCCCAGCCCTATTTTTTTTTTCTTTTTGTGGTACCGGGGATTGAACCCAGGGGCGTTCTACCTCCGTGCTACACCCCCAGCCCTATTTTTTGTACTTTATTTTGAAACCGGGTCTCACGAAGTTGCGGAGGGCCTCACTAAGTAGAGAGAGAGAGAAAGAGAGAGAGAGAGAGAAAGAGAGAGAGAGAGAGCGACACAGAGAGAGAGAGAGAGAGAGAGAGAGAGAAAGAGAGCTGAGGCTGGCAGTGAACCCGGATCCTCCGGTCTCCGCCTCCCAAAGTACTGGGATTACAAGCGTGCACCACCACGCCTGGCTTTATTTTTTTTTTTCTATATTTTGAAACAGGGTCTCACTAAGTTGCTGAGGGCTTCACTAAGTAGCTGAGGCTGGCCACGAACCCGTATCCTCCGGTCTCAGCCTTCCAAGTACTGGGAGTGCGCCACCACATCTGGCTTCCTCCTCCTCTTTTTCTTGATTACATCTAATTTTCTGACATGTAAAGATGTATAACACCTTCAACAAATAGACTTGTGATGATATGGAAAGTTAAATAAGCAAAAGTTCCAGAGACTGGAAAGCTAGGTGGTGATTTGATTATGTTTTTTTTCCCCCTGTGGTACTGGAGATTGAACCCAGGTACTTTCTACCTCCGAGCTACACCCCCAGCCCTATTTTTTATTCCTTATTTTTGAAACAGGGTCTCACTAAGTTGCAGAGGGCCTAAGTAGCTGAGGCTGTCCGCAAACCTGCTATCCTCCTGTATTAGCCTCCCAAGTACTGGGATTACAAGCATGCGCCACCATGCCTGGCTTGATTATGGTCTTTAAATATAACAATTGTTTTACTTGCAATTTATCATAAACCAAAATCACCTGATAGCATTTCTTATGTTTTTGTTACTTTTTGTGTATGTTTGTCTAAACTTTCCAAATGTGATCTCTTTGAAGGTCTATATTATGTCAAATGAGATGCATATGAAACCCTTCATGAATTGAACCACTTTGTAAATAGTTTCTCAGAACTTCCAGCACCTTTCATAATGGGTTTTTCCATGTAGTTGTCCTACAGATATTGCAAACTTGATTCATCCAAAATGAGCATCATTGCCCCTCCCTCTGCTCCCAGATCGTTTTCTTCTAGTATAGCCCCCATTTCAGTGAATGCCTTCCTCATCTCTCCAGTGGTCCAAGGCAGACATCTGGGCTCATGTATGTCTCCTTTCTGTCCTTCAGCATGCCCAGACATCCATTCTTTCACCAGGTTCTATTGATTCCATCTCCTGTGTTTCCCTCCATCTGTCATCTCTCCAGCTCCACTGCTAATATACAAATCCAAGGCCTTATTATCTCTTGCTTTGACTGTTGTGTAATAGCTATTAACTGGTTTGATTTCACTCTTTCTTCCTTATCAGTCTTTCTTTCACATTCTTACCAGAAAAATACCTGCAAAAATACAAAACTAATCATGTCTATTCCCTGCTTAAGAATCCCTTAGTGGTTCCCATTACCTATATGATAAAGCCCAAGGATGCAACAGTTCTAATCCTGGCCTGCTTCCGTAACCTCATTTTCCTTGCGTCTTTCTCTTTATCAGGACGAAACTGTGTTCAGCTTCCTTAGCTTGCCAGGCTGGAGAATGTCTCTGGTTTTCTTTTCTTTTTTTGTGTTAGTGGAGATTAAACCCAGGGGCATTCTACCTCTGAGCTACACCCCCAGACCTTTTTATTTTTCTATTTGAAACAGGGTCTTGCTAGGTTGTTGAGAGTCTTGCTAAGTTCCTGAGGCTGGTCTCAAACCTGCGATCTTCTTGTCTCAGCCCCCCAAGTCTGGGATTATAGGCATGCGCCACCATGCCTGGCTATATCTGGTTTTCTTTGCTCATGATTTTCCCTCTGCCTAGAATTCTTCTTTCACCTGTTATCCTCATCTGTCAGCAAATTCCAGTTTACCCTATTAAACACAATTTAGACAGTGTTACTGTTAGGGAGCTTTTCCTGACCCTTTCTTCTTATATGGTTAGTCCCTTTCCTCCCTGCTACCTCTGTAGGTGGTATATTCTTCTGATGTGCACATCACAGAGCACTGTGGTTTGGTTGCTTAAATAGTTAGTTCCCCTCCACCTGAGGCTCCCTGTTCCCGAGCCTTGCTTAGTACATCCGTGCAGGAGAAATGTTTGATGCAGAGTGCTGTGCACACAGGTTTGCTCTCAGTGTTTGTTCACTGCATGAAATCATGTATAAAAGGAAAGTATAGTACAGGTTGAGTACTATCTTGATTCCAAATGCTTGGGACCAGAAATGTTTTGGACTTAAGTGTTTTTCAGATTTTGGAATATTTGCCTGTATATAATGATATATCTTGGGAATGGGACCCAAGTCTAAACTAAAATTTTATTTAGTTTCATATATACCTTATAATATATGCTCTGAAGGTTTTTCTTTCTTTTTTTTTTTTTTTTTTGGTGGTACTGGGGATTGAACCCAGGGGCATTCTACCTCTAGGCTAGGCCCCCAGCCTTATTTTTTATTCTTTATTTTGAAACAGGGTCTCTCTAAGTTGTGGAGGGCCTCACTAAGTAGCTGAGGCTGGCCACGAACCCGGATCCTTCTGTCTCAGCCTCCCAAGTACTGGGATTAAAAGCATGCGCCACCACGCCTGATCCCTGAAAGTAATTTTTTATACAATATATATATTTTTTTGCGGTACTGGGGATTGAACCCAGGGGCGTTCTACCTCCAAGCTACACCCCCGGCCCTATTTTTTATCCTTTATTTTGAAACTGGGTCTCTCTAAGTTGTGGAGGGCCTCACTAAGTAGCTGAGGCTGGCCGTGAACCCAGATCCTCCGGTTTCAGCCTCCCAAGTACTGAGATTACAAGCGTGCGCCACCATGCCTGGCTTATACAATATTTTTATTAAAAAAAAAGTTTGTGCCAGGTGTGGTGTTGCACACCTATAATCCCAGTACTAGAGAGACTGAGATAGGAGGATCCCAGGTTTGAGGCCAAGCCCCAGCAACTTAGTGAGACCCTTTATCAAAATAAAAAATAAAAATGGTCTGGGGTGTAGCTCAGAGGTAGAATGCCCCTAAGTTTAATCCCCTGTACCAAAAATCATTTTTTTGTTTATTTATTTAATTTGATACTGGGGATTGAACCTGGGCCCTTGCACAGGAAGAGCAAACACTCTACCACTAAGCTACACCCAGAGCCATGTATACAATATTTTTAGTGTACCTGCATTTTTTTTTTTTTTTTTGCGGTAGGGGGATTGAACCAGGGGCATTCTACCTCTGAGCTCCACCCCCAGCCCAATTTTTTTATTCTTTATTTTGAAACAGGGTCTTAGTTGTGGAGAGCCTCACAAGTAGCTGAGGCTGGCCTCGAACCTACGATCCTCCTGTCTCAGCCTCCCAAGTACAAGCATGTGCCACGCCCGGCGTGTACCTGCCCTTTTTTTTTTTTTTTGCGGGACTGGGGATTGAACCCAGGGGCATTCTACATCCAAGATACACCCTCAGCCCTATATTTTATTCTTTATTTTGAAACAGGGTCTCGCTAAGTTGCAGAGGGCCTCACTAAGTAGCTGAGGCTGGCTGCAAACCCGGATCCTCCGGTCTCAGCCTCCCAAGTACTAGGATTACAAGCGTGCACCACCACGCCCAGCTCAATGTGTACCTGCATTTTGACTGCAACTTGTCACGTTGAGGTCAAGTGGGGAATTCTCACTTGTTTCCTCATGGTGATGCCCAGAGAGTTTTGGATTTGGGAACATTTTGGATTAGAGATGCCCAACCTGTCTTAGATTACAGTAGGAGAAATTCAAGTGAGCCTAAGGTAATGACATTAGATTTTGAGGATGGTGAGTTGTTTGTGCTCTTTGAGAATTTTAAGAAGCCAGGCATGGGTTCTTATAGGTGCATGCCTATACTCTCAGTTACTGGGGAGGCTGAGGCAGGAGGATTGCAAGTTTTGGGCCAGCTTGGCAATTTAGCAAGACCCTGTCTCAAAATAATATTTAAAAAAGGGCTGGGGATGTAGCTCAGTGGTACAGCTCCCCTGAGTTGAATCCTCAGTACTTAAAAAAAAAAAAGGAAAGAAGGAAAAAAAGAATTTCAATAATATAGAGCACTCTCAAGGATGGTTTAATTCTTCCTTAGTCAAAGATAGGAAACCGAGTTGGGCGAGGTGGTGTATGCCTGTAATCCCAGTACTTGGGAGGCTGAGACAGGAGGATTGCAGGTTCATGGCTAGCCTCAGCAAGTAGTGAGACTCTCATCAACCTAGAGAGACCCTGTTTCAAAATAAAAATAGTGTTGGGGGTGTAGCTCGGAGGTAGAATGCTTCTCCCTGGATTCAATCCCCAGTGCCACAAAAATCAATCAATCAATCAATCAATCAATCAATCAATCAGATAGGAAACTGAACCAGAAGCTCTTTGGGTTCCTTTTAGATCTCTGTCTCTAATCTGAATATCTGGCTGATAGTTTCTCTGTCCAGGACTCAGCTTTGCCGAGTGCTCTGTGTGTACTAAATATATAATGTCTCCTTTTCAGAGTTGAACATCAAAGTGTTGCTATCAGATGGAGGACTGTAATGTGTATGATAAAGTTCCCTATACCTTATACCTTTTTTTTTTTTTTGCGGTACCGGGGATTGAACCCAGGGGCGTTCTACCTCCGAGCTACACCCCCGGCCCTATTTTTTATACTTTATTTTGAAACTGGGTCTCACGAAGTTGTGGAGGGCCTCACTAGGTAGAGAGAGAGAGAGAGAGAGACAGGGAGAGAGAGAGAGAAAGAGAGAAAGAGAGAGAGAAAGAGAGAGCGAGAGAGCTGAGGCTGGCCGAGAACCTGGATCCAAAGTACTGGGATTACAAGTGTGCGCCACCACGCCCGGCTCACTATACCACTTTCAAATTTCAGTCTCAAAGAATTTTAGAACAGCTGGGCGTGGTGGTGCACGCTTGTAATCCTCGTATTTGGAAGACCAAGACAGGAGGATCACAAGTTTGAAGCCAGCTTTGGCAACTTAGTGAGGCCCTCTGCAACTTAGTGAGACCTGTTTCAAAATAAGAAATAAAATCAGGTTGGGGGGATATAACTTGGAGGTAGAATGCCTCTGGGTTCCATCCCCAGTACCAAAAAAAAAAAAAAAAGAATATTAGAACAAATAAGCCTTCACCTCCATTTCTCAAACTCACTTTCTCCTTTGGAATGTTATAATTCTACTTAGCCTTACTCCTGAAACTCTGTTATTATCTAACATTTGTATTGTCTAATTTTCCCTCCTTACTAGAATGTATACTCCTTAAGAGTGGATTTTGTTGTTGTTGTACTAGGGATGGAACCCAGGGACACCCTACCACTGAGCTGTACCCCAGCCCTTTTTATTTTTTATTTTGAAATAGGGTCTCGCTAAGTTGCCAAGGCTGGTCTTGAATATGTGTTTCTTCTGTCTCAGCCTACTGACACCTAGGATTACAGATGTGCACCACCACACCTGGCTAAGAGTAGAAATTTTTATTCATTAACTCTTGCATCCCTAGCACTTAGAGGAGGGTCTGGTGTATATAGTTACTCAGTAAGTATGTTTATTTTAGTGCTGGAGACTGAACCCAGGGCTTGTGGATGCTAGGCAAATGATCTACCACTGAGCTATATTCCCAGCCCTTTAAAAAATTTTTATGTTGCCAGGTGTGGTGGCGCATGCTTGTAATCCCAGTACTTGGGAGGCTGAGACCGGAGGATCTGGGTTTGTGGCCAGCCTCAGCTACTTAGTGAGGTCCTCTGCAACTTAGTGAGACCCTGTTTCAAAATAAAGAATAAAAAATAGGACTTGTAGCTTGGTGGTAGAACGCCTCTGGGTTCAATCCCTGGTACCACAAAAAAAAAAAAAAAATTATGTTGAGACAGCTCTCACTAAATTGCCCAAGCTGGACTTTAACATGGGATTCTCCTGCCTCAGCCTCCCAAGGAGTTAGGATTACAGGTATGCAATAAGTATTTATTGAAAGAAGAACTAGAAATGATCAGTTCAGCTTACTTTCTTGTTCCTGGTAAGTAAACAAGGCATGGAAAGGCACAGTAACTTGCTCAAGTTCTTGTAACTATTAGTGCTAAAGTCAGATCTCCTCACCACATGATTTTTATTTTATTTTATTTTTACAGTACTGAGGATTGAACCCAGGGGCATAGTACCTCCGAACTACACCCCCAGCCCTATTTTTTATTCTTTATTTTGAAACAGGGTCTCACTAAGTTGTGGAGGGCTTCGTTAAGTAGCTGAGGCTGGCTGCAAACCCGGATCCTCCGGTCTCAGCCTCCCAAGTACTGGGATTACAAGCATGCGCCACCATGCCCGGCTTTAACCACATGATTTTTAAAAAATGAAACCATGCTTAATCACAGTTTCTTTATGTGATTTGCTGTTAATGTGCGTCATGGACTTAGCTGTCTAGAGCAGGGATGGGAGAAAGCTAATCTATACTGAGCCCTTACTAAAGGCCAGGTACTTTAATCTCATGTGACTATCACATGTGACATCCTATGACAGTACAATGACTTTGGTAGATTTTACAGATGAGGAAACTGAGGTTTAAGGAACTTCTTAGAGGGTTGGTCTCACAGCTAGACTGGGTTTTGAACCCAGTCTGATTAACTAACTCCATTTGGTAATAGGCCCTATGACTTTAAGGCACAGTATAATTTTTGAATTTGTGACCTGAGTTCCTTTAAAATTTTACAAATTAGACATCTCTTGAAAATGGTTTGATTTGAACCACTGAAGTAGAGATGCAGAAGTTGTTTACCTAAAGACAACCCCACGGAGCAGTGGGGCTGTGGTAATAGAGAGGAGCCTGTAGGGCTCTTGAGACAAAAAATAATCCTGCGGTGTACATACCTCCACTCAGTTGTAGTATACTTAATTCAAATTTCAGACTTCCTTGCTAGCCAGGGATCCAGAACAGCCAGAGAAGGGTGATCATGTCACACTCTGGTGCATGCAGCTACTTGTGAGTGTGTATCCTCGTGCTTTTCAGCACCAAGAGTGCGGTAAAAACAGTGTCTGAGATGTAGGGCAGGCAGAATGTGAAAGGACTGAGCCCAGTTAAAACTAGCTGTCTCCGTAGTAAGTAGCAGATCATAATTACCTGTGTTGCTCAGAGACCTGAGCTGAGAGTGGGGGTGGAGACAGGTTACAGCCATTATCTTTGGACAAATGATGAGCGTAAATAACCCTTAGTTTCCAGCTTACTCCAGAAGGCTTCACTTGCCATGGAGAGTCACAGAGGTGATGTAGTCTTTGAGTTGGTCACTACAAATCATCTCAACAGAGGTTAAGTTTTTTGTTGTTATTAGAGAAGGCTCCTTAGTTACCACTGCCATTCCTTTTTTTTTTTTTTAAGTATTGGGGATTGAACCCAGGGCCATTGTACCTCCAAGGTACATCCCCAGCCCTATTTTTATTCTTTATTTTGAAACAGGGTCTCATTAAGTTGCAGAGGGCCTCACTAAGTGGCTGAGGCTGGCCGTGAACCTGTGATCCTCGCCTCGGCTTCCCAAGTACTGGGATTATTACACTGCTGTTCTTTTTGAAGCTTCTCATTAGCTTCTTCTCAGTAGCTTTGCTTAGCCTGAGAACGCACCAAGTTTGTTATTAAGTGTTTAAGTGCAAAGGGCTTGGTAATCGGACAGACCTGGTTATGAAACCTGGTTTGGCCATTAACTAGTTTTGTGACCTTAGAAACATTGTTTAAGCCTGGTGTGGTGGCACACACCTACCAGTACTTGGGAGGCTGAGATGGGAGGATCGCAGGTTCGAGGCCAGCTTCAGCAATGTAGTGAGACTATCAACCTAGTGAGACTCTGTTTCAGAACAAAAAATAAAGCAGGCTGGGGCTTTAGCTCAGAGGTAGAATGCCCCTGGGTTCAATCTGCAGAACAAAAACAAAAAACATTGTTTAATCTCTCTGTGCCTAAATTTCACACCTGTAGAACAGGGGAACTCCCTCATTCATAGGGCTCTTTTATTTATTTATTTTTAGTGGTGTTCGAGGTTGAACCCAGGAAACATAAGCACATGCACATGCAAGGAAAGTGCTGTACCACCGAACCACATCCCTAGCCATTCTGTTGAGGAGAGTAAACGAAATTTTGGTGAATTTAGCGATTAATGAGGTCTTAGATTTAATGGAAGTTAGTAATGTCTTTAATGTACCAAACACTGAGTCTGGCATGAAATAAATATTCAGTAAATGTTATTACTAAGCCAGGCATAGTGGCATACACCTATACTTGTGTACACCTGTACTTGGGAGGCTGAGACAGAAGGATCACAGGTTCAAGGCCAGACTCAAGCCAGTTGTGGTTTTGCATACCTGTAACTCCAGTACTTGGAAGGCCAAGACAGGAGGATATCAGATTTGAGGCCAGCCTCAGCAACTTAGCAAGACCCTGTTTCAAAATAAAAATAAAAAGCAGGGTGCAGTGGTTCACGATTATAATCCTAGTACTTGGGAGGCTGAGACAGAATTGTTAGGTTTGTGACCAGCCTCAGCCATTTAGTGAAGTCCTCTGCAAATTAAGTTATTACAAATAATTAGGCAAACTTACAGAAATAGACTCTATTCCTCTCTTTTCTCTCTTTCATTATCTCTGAATGAATGTATTTGTTGGCAGTTGTATAAATCTGTAGTCAATGTGTCTATACTCTGGTGTTTTGCTTAGAATTATTATTATTTGAGGTACTGGGGATTGAACCCAGGGCCTCACACATGCTAGATAAGCACTGTACCACTGAGCTACATTACCTGTCCTTTTAAAATAATTTTATTTTAAGACAGGGTCTTGCTAAATTGCCCATGCTGACCTTGAGCTTGCAATCCTCCTGCTTCTGCCTCCCCAGTAGCTGGGATTACAGGTGTGCACCATGCTTAGCATTATTTAATTGTAGTGGCAGCAGTTAACACGTACAACATTTATTAATGTGCAAGGCAATTTTTTTTTGGTAATAGGGACTGAACCCAGGGGCGTTCTACCTCTGAGGTACACCCTCAGCCCTATTATGTTTTTTATTTTGAAACAGGGTCTTGCTAAGTTGCTGAGGGCCTAAGTTGCTGAGGCTGGCTGTGAACCTGTGATCCTCCTGTCTCAGCCTTCCAAGTACTGGGATTATAGGCCTATGCCACCACACCTAGCTGCCAGGAAATATTTTAAATACTTTATGAAGTTAGTAATTAATTCAGTCTTTAGAGCAACATTATGAAATAAGTATTATTTCCATTATCAGACGAGGATATATAACAAAGAAGTTAAGTGACTTGCCTATGATCACATAGCCAGTAAATAGCAGAGCCAAGATTTGAACTGAGCTGGGTGTGGTGGTACATGCCTGTAATCCCAGTACTTGGAATGCTGAGACAGGAGGATCACAAATTTGATGCCAACCTGGACAACTTAGTGAGACCCTGTCTCAAAATAAATAATAATAAAAAAAGGGCTGGGTGTGTAGTTCATTGGTAGAACTCCCTTCCCCCACTCAATCCCCAGTACCAAAAGCAAAGAAAAAAAATTTGAATGAGTCAGTCTGATTTTCACATCTGTGCTATTTTCTTGTACTGCGATTGTTCTCAAACTTATATAGTGTAATGGAAATCAGGAAACTGGTTGGATACTGGATTTACTTGTGACCTTGGTCAAGTAACTTTCCTTCTTTGGGCCTGTTTCCTTGTTATAAAAATGGAAGGATTAGATGAGATTGTAAGATCTCTTCAGTGATTCATTGAACACATAGTGATTTCAATCAAAAGTTTGGAGGAAAATGTCATCTAGGGAATTGATTCAGAATTACTTGTTCAAACAGGTTGTTATAATTAAGAACAAGGAGTTTGAATCCTGGCTCAGCCACTTCCTGGCTGTATGACCATGGGCAACTTACATTGCCTTTCTAAACATTGATTTCCTCATTAGTAGTGGGGAGAATAGTTTATAGCTTGCAGGGAGGTTGTGAGATTTGAATAAGATAATGTGTATTAGCATCTAGCATATGTGAGGCATACAGTGGATTCTCAACACAGAGAAGTTCTGTCTTCTCCCATTCATCCAGGGAGTGGCTGGGGAAGCAGATTCCAAGGTTTTAGAATTTCGGTCTTACTGATTTTCTGTAATGGTATTCTCACTGTTGGGAGATGGAAATTAGTAGAGAAGTGTTCAGATATTTTAAAATAATCCACATTATGATTTTTTTTTTGCTGTACTGGGGATTGAACCCAGGGGCGTTCTACCTCCGTGCTATACCCCCGGCCCTATTTTTTATACTTTTATTTTGAAACCGGGTCTCATGAAGTTGCGGAGGGCCTCACTAAGTAGAGAGAGAGAGAGAGAGAGAGAGAGCGAGCTGAGGCTGACCGGGAACCCGGATCCTCCGGTCTCTGACTCCCAAAGTACTGGGATTACAAGCGTGCTCCACCACGCCTGGCCACATTATGATTTTAAATTAAAATTCCTTTAAAAAATACATAGTTTATACTTGGGTATGGTGGCACATGCCTGTAATTCCAGTACTTGGGAGGCTGAGACAGGAGGATTGCAGTTTCAAGACCACTGAGTGATAATTTAGTGAGATCTTCTTTCAAAAGAAGAAATAAAAGAGGGCTGCG
>PVJS01034527.1:0-21523 GCA_004027185.1 Glis glis
GCACTCCAGCCCCGCACCCCGGCCCCCGGCACCGCACCCCTGCACCCAGCCCCGGCATAGCACCCCGGCCCCCGGCATCGCGCCTCGGCCCCGGCACAGCACCCCAGCTCCCGGCATCTCGCTCCGCACCCCGGCACAGCGCCCCGCGCCCCCGGCTCTGCGCCCCGGCACCGCACCCCAGCCCCGCGCCCCGGCCCCCAGCACCTCGCCCCGCGCCCCGGCCCCGCACCTCGGCCCCCAGACCCCGGCCCCGCGCCCCGATCCCCGGCGGCAGCTCGGACCGCGAGGGGGCGCCCCGGGCCGTGGGTCGCACCCGCACCGGCCCCGGCCCCGGCCCTCCGCAGCCGCCCGGCCTGGGGCGCCCCTCCGCGGCACCGGGAGCCCCGCTCAGCCCCGCGCGCACCAGGACCGAGCAGTCACCTCCACCTCCACCTCCCCGGCCCGAAGCCCCGCGCTGGACGGCGGCACGGGGGTGCGATCCCGCGCGCCCCAGCCGGGGGTTCCGTCCGACCCGGCCCGGCCCGCGGCTCCCACCTGCAGGGGCCACCGCGGGGGCGCACCTACCCGCCGAGCCCCACGGCGCGCACCGCTCTGCGGCTACCGGGGCGCGGCCGGGCTCCCCGAGGCGCCCAGGACCCCGTCACCGTCGCCCACCCATTTCCGGAGGAGACCCCGGCAGGGCGGAGACTGAGGGGCAGGGCGGCGAGCGCCGGGGCCCCACGAAGTCGTCACTGGCCGCGCCCCCAGGTCCCGGCGCAGCGCTGGCCCCGCCCGGCCATGACGCAGGGTCCGCGATCCACAGGCTCACCCGCCGCGGCTCCGTCTCCGCCAGCCCCGGAGCCGGCCAGCTCCAAGAGTAACCAAAGCCCGCAGTAAAAAAAAAAAAAGGAAGGACGGAAAGGGAAAGGGAAAGGGAAAGGGAAAGGGAAAGGGAAAGGGAAAGGGAAGGGAAGGAAAAGAAAGGAAAGGGGAAAAAGGAAAAAGGAAGGAAGGGAAAGGAGGAAGGAAGGAAGGAAGGAAGGAAGGAAAGAAAGAAGAGAAAGGGAAAGGAAAGGAAGGAAGGAAAGAGAGAGGAAGGAAGGAAGGAAGGACGGAAAGAAGGAAAGAAAAGGAGGAAGGAAGGGAGGGAGGAAGGAAAGGAAAGGAGGAAGGAAGGGAGGGAGGGAGGGAGGGAGGAAGGAAAGGAAAGGAAAGGAGGAAGGAAGGAAGGGAGGGAGGGAGGAAGGAAGGAAGGGAGGAAAGAAAGAAAAAGAAAGAAAGAAAGAAAGAGAAGGAAAGAAAGAAAGAAAGAAGAGAAAGGGAAAGGAAGGAAAGAAAGAAGAGAAAGGGCAAGGAAAGGAAGGAAGGAAAGAAAGAAAGAGAGGAAGGAAGGAAGGACGGAAGGAAAGGAAAGGAGGAAAGAAAGAAAGAAAGAAAGAGAAAGAAAGAAAGAAAGAAAAAAAGAAAAGAAAGAAAGAAGAAAGAAAGAAAGAAAGAAAGAAAGAAGAGAGAAAGAAAGAAAGAAAGGGAAAGGAAAGGGAAGGAAGGAAAGAAAGAAAGAAAAGAAAAGAAAAGAAAGAAAGAGGGAAAGAAAAAGGGGGGAAAGAAAAAAGAGGGGAAAAAAGTAACCATTCGCTCTCTGCAGCTCCCACTCTCCGCTGAGCGCATCCCAGCCCCGTGCGGCTCCAGACTCCGGTCCGCAGGAGGCGCCTGCAGGGCCACAGCTCCCGCCGCCCGCTTTCCAGGAACTGTCACTGCGGACCGTGCCCCTGGCAGGTGTCCAAAGACGTCCTGCGCGCACGTTATTCCTCCAAAAGTTACCCACCTAGTTGGCCAGCCTCGTGGCTCCGGTACCTACCTCCCTGCGCCGGCTCCATTCCCGGGAGCCCCAAGGATGGCAGCCCCAGCGATGTAAATACCCCAGGAAGCTTATGTAAACTTCCCCCTCCCGCAGGTGAGCGCAGGCCACAAACGCCGGGAGAATATGCAAGGTAGTTACTACTTAAACCATCTCCACTCGGCCAGTGTCAGCAAATGGCGCGTTTAACTGAGTTCTCACTAGGAAGGGCTCATTAGCATATGAATCCTCCCCTACAGACTTCCTGGCTTTTAGGAGGGACTCCTGCTGCTTAGGGCAAGAGATTTCATTTTATCAGTAAATAACAGCAAAAGGAAAGGGATCAAGTCACGTGGTGTACCTGTGCAAGTAGCCAGTAAGAGCTTTTTACAAATAGATTGCGTGAATATCATTAAACACGAGAGAATGCTCCATACCGCAGGCTAATCTTGTTTCTGAGCTATTTATAGGTGCACTAAGAGGAAGTGGAACTTGGCTTCAGTTGTCTACAGAAAGGTCCCATAGAAGCAAAAGCAGGCTTTCAAAGCAAGCCCAGAAATAGATGAGTAATAATCAGCAGTAGAGGTCTTAGTCTCTGTGTGTGTGTGTGTGTGTGTGTGTGTGTGTGTGTGCGCGTGCGCGCGCGCACAGGGGTAGAAGGGTACTAGGGATTGAACCTGGGGACATTGTACCTCCTAGTTACACCCCAGCCCTTTTTATTTTTAATTTTGAAACAGTCTCACAAGTTGCTGAGGCTGGCCTGGAACCTGTGATCCTCCTGTCTCAGCCTCCCAAGTACTGGGATTATAGGCACGTACCACCCCACCACCATGCCTGGCTTCTTAGTCTTGTGTGAACTACACATTTTAGTTTCAGTATAATAGCCTCCTTATCACCAGGTGATAGGATGCCAAGAGAAGGGAAGAGAAAAACACAATATTTAAGCATTTTCCCAGTTTCTAATATGCTAATAAATAAAAGCAATTTAAAATGATCATCAGTTTCTTTGGTATCTATTTATTTATTTATTTATTGACAGGATCTCTCTAAATTACCCAGGATGGTCTTGAGAATTTGTGATCCTTCTGCCACAGCCTAGCTTTCGCCTCCTAATCCTCCTCCTCCTCCATTATCCTGTATCATCAAGATCCTTACAAGTGATTTGCATTATATATATACAGTATACAACTGAACAATAGCCTATTGTAACTGTGATTTAAAAATACACCAAGTTGTCATAAATAGATCAGCCCCGTAAATAACTCTGTGACCAATTTCTGCTCTCTCTGCTGCAAAGCAAGGCAGCTGATTTTTTAAGTTACTTTTTTTTTTTAAAGCGACAGAAACAAAAACCACTGTGGCTGTGTTGTTAAACTTGTTTGGAAGCACTGATTCAGACAACATGATTTGTAATTCAAATAAAACTTTCTATCAGCCAAATGCATTCCAGTTTCCAAGATGATTCCCCAAAAGTTCTAACACAGAACTCTGGCCTTAGGGTATGGAGATGTGCGGGAAGACTTCAAAGGTTACCACTTTGCCCTGTGGATCTGTAAAATTAACCATGAATACTTGGGTCAGATTTCCTTTCTCCTACTTCATTCTGTTTGGGCTTCCTCGGGGAAGATTTGAACTAACAGTACCTGTAGGACAAATGTGCAATCAATTATTGATTTAAATCAATCCCTAAATAAACTAGCATACCATTCCCATACAGAGAGTATCCGCAGGTGAATGAATCCAGGCAGGTGTACCCTTTGGGAAATAGCTTTTACAGGAGACCATCACTTTAATTGAATCCACAAGATACCCCCACCTACCAATCAGAGCAACTCTTACCAGTATTAAATGGCAGGCACTGTGAATGTGTTTCCTCTAAGGCAGTTACTTGTAAATACTATTGGCTATATTTTCAACAGGCCCTGTCAGCTTCGTTTGTCTGTTGTGTTTTTACTGATGAAGCAGTTTAGAGACAGTTAAAAAGCTTTCTACCTGGGAGGCTGAGACAGGAGGAATACAGGTTCACAGTCAGCCTCATCAACTTAGTGAGGCCCCAGACAACTTACTGAGACCTTGTTTCAAAATAAAATCATAAAACAGGGCTGGGAGTGTAGCTCAGAGGTAGAATGCCCCTGAGGACATCCCAGTACCACCAAACACACACACACACACACACACACACACACACACACACACCTTCCTACTTTTTTTTTTTTTGGTACTGGAGATTGAACCCAGGGGCATTCTACCTCCGAGCTACACTCCCAACCCTATTTTTTATTCTTTATTTTGAAACAGGGTCTCACTAAGTTGTGGAGGGCCTCGCTAAGTAGCTGAGGCTGGCTGCGAACCCGGATCCTCCTGTCTCAGCCTCCCAAGTACTGAGATTATGAGCGTGCACCACCACGCCCGGCTCTAACTTTCAATCTGAATGAAAACAGTCCTTAGTCTGATCTGAAAGGCTTTGCTATTGTCAAGAGTTTATGCAGAATGGGGACCACTGACCCCCACCAGCATCCTTCAGCCAGGTGGAATATTTATTACTTGCAGATCCCACCTGAAGGGGGCTGAAAAAGGAAACCCAGAAATTCTCAGGGCTTGGTTTCCTCCATGCTGATCTCTGATCTACAGTCCCCTTCCTCCACAGAGGGGTCTTTTCCAATCCCCTAACCCAAAATACCACCCAATCTCCATTTGCAGTATTCATCTGCAAAGCACTTGGCGCTGCCTGGCACTGTATGTCTGTTTATTTATTCGATTGTTGTCTTCTCCCTTGGAAGTTGGGGATCTTTGGGAGTTTGGTACTGTATACTCTCCACCTGGCATCATGCCTGGCATAGCAGACAAGTGCAATAAACAGGAGTAGAGTGAATGAATGATTCTCAGGCCCTCGTGGGTATATCATACCCATACAAATAACTCTGTTTCTCGCCGGGCGTGGTGGCGCACGCTTGTAATCCCAGTACTTGGGAGGCTGAGACAGGAGGATCTGGGTTCGCAGCCAGCTTCAGCTACTTAGTGAGGCCCTCCACAACTTAGTGAGACCCTGTTTCAAAATAAAGAATAAAATATAGGGCTGGAGGTGTAGCTCAGAGGTAGAATGCCCCTGGGTTCAATATCCAGTACTGCCAAAAAAAAAAAAAAAACCAAAACAAAAAAATAACTCTGTTTCTAATGGAAAGTCAGGCTGAACTACAATGTCCTAATAGAGGAGACTATAGAGAAAAATAGAAATATGCCAAGGACAGAGAAAGAAAGAGGTAGTATTTTGTTTGTCAAATGCCAACCAGCTATACTGGGTCTGGTAGGAAGAGATAAAATACACAATGTAAACTGTTGGTGCTAATCCTTGGTTTTCCCATGACTCGTGACCTTGAGGTCTTGTCTACACCTTGCCTCTGTATTTTCATTTGTAAAACAGACCTCCTTTTTAGTCTTAATGCCAAGTGTTGTGCTTGGTCTCAGACATTTGAAAGGACTGATAACCTGGGCTGGGGCTGTAGCTTAATGGTAGAGCACAAGGCCCTGGGTTCTATCGTCAGTACCCACACATACACACGCACAGAAAGGATTAATAACCAAATCCCAGCCACCTATGAAGGGTGTGTTTAATTGATTAGATGTCTTTTAATTTCTTAATGGAAAACAGATGAAGGGCTCTAATATTCATCATGACATCTCACTCACCTCTGTTTGGGGGCAGCTGGCAAATGCACTATCAAGTATGGTATCAGTTTTGGTCTTTACTGAGAGCATCTGCTGGGACAGCAGTTTGGTTGTTTTGACAACAGACAGGTAACTAAAAGAATCCCCAAATCAGGGCTGGGCGTGGTGGCGCACGCTTGTAATCCCAGTACTTGGGAGGCAGAGACCGGAGGATCCAGGTTCGAGGCCAGCCTCAGCTACTTGGTGAGGCTTCCGCAACTTCGTGAGACCTGGTTTCAAAATAAAGGATAAAAAATAGGGCCGGGGGTGTAGCTCGGAGGTAGAAACCCCCTGGGTTCAATCCCCAGTACCACACACACAAAAAAAAGAATCCCCAAATCATACCAATTGTAGAATTGATGACAATTCTTAGGAATCCTACCTATTGTCCAGATAAAGAGACTGATATCCAAAGGGATCACTAATAATTCTTCATGTTTGTCTCCAAAATTTTTATCACTTCAAGTTTATGCAACATTTCATACTTTCTGGTCAACTGCATACATTTCTGTTGTATTTCAGATTGGACAGTATACCCTTGTGAGTCAATGAACATTTGCAAATTCTAGTTACCATTAACTGAGACCCTAGGATCCCCAGGGAAAGGCCCCAAGGCAGACATCCCTCTCTTGCCAGAGTTAACAGGCTAATGGAGCTTTATAATAGGTTGCAGTTTCCCTAGGTCTCCAATTACTTTCTTTCCCCTTTGATTATATTAAGGGCAATGTGATTAGAGAGCACTGATTCTTTAACAATCTCTGCACCCAATCCCCTTTGGAGTTACCACTCCAATCCTCCCAGCTATCTGTGCCCCCTCCTTTGTTGAGTGAGGTAAATACTCCCTTACCCTCCTGGTGCACTGGGTTTGGAGTTAGGAGACTAAATGCCTATTCTGTCAATTACTAGGTCTGACACTGGGATAAATCACTTCTCGAAGGTGTTAGTTTTTTATGTCGTTGCCCTTCTATCTCTAAACAGGCTGGAATTTAGGTTAGGTCAATATTTAGAACTCTGGAGGAAGGAACACAATTCATTTTCAACTAAAATAGGACTTTCCCTATAGATATGGATGAAGATGATGTGGTTCCACTGAAGAAGCCCTGGATTAGCTTCCTCCCAGACCCTTCCCCCCAACCCCATCTTCTTTTTTTTTTTTTTTTTTTTTTTTGCAGTACCGGGGATTGAACCCAGGCACGTTCTACCTCTGCGCTACACCCCCGGCCCTATTTTTTTATACTTTATTTTGAAACCGGGTCTCACGAAGTTGCGGAGGGCCTCACTAGGTAGAGAGAGAGAGAGAGACAGAGAGAGAGCTGAGGCTGGCCGCGAACCTGGATCCTCCGGTCTCCGCCTCCCAAAGTACTGGGATTACAAGCGTGCGCCACCACGCCCGGCGCCCCTACCCCATCTTCTTTCTTACATCTCAAGCCACATGCTCCCAGAAGTTCCACCAGTTCTAAGAGTTTCTAAGCATCTGAAAACTCCGTAGCCGGTCATGACACCAATTCCAGATGGCTGTTGGCAGCTGTGGTGTCTTGTGACTGCAGCCCAAGTCGGCTGGGAGAACGCAGGATCAGGTCCATTCTCTGGACTCCCATTCAGGGTTGGAAGTGCAAGTAAAGGCCCACCCCTCACTCCCAACTCTTCCCAAGTCCCCCTCCCTCTGCCCCAGGAAATGTTTGTTACTTTTCATGGACAATTAAACTAGTGTTCAGCTTAACTGACTAAGTTATCTTAGGTTCTGACTTTAGGTTCTACAACCTTCTCAGTTCCTGGAGATCTGGGTTTCCTACAAACATTTTTTTTTTTTTTGGAGGTACTGGGGATTGAACCCAGGGGCATTCTACCTCCAAGCTACACCCCCAGCCTTATTTTTTATCCTTTATTTTGAAACTGGGTCTCATGAAGTTGAGGAGGACCTCACTAAGTAGCTGAGGCTGGCCGCGAACCCAGATCCTCCAGTCTCAGCCGCTCAAGTACTGGGATTACAAGCGTGCACCACCACGCCTGGCTTCTTCCTACTAGTAAGTTGCAAACCCCAATATATTTTGATTGTTACAACTAATAATTTATAATATAGTACATGCAAAGCGAAATTGCTTAGAGAATATAAATACCAACACATTAATATAGACTCTAGGAGAGGGAAGATTATAGGAAACTATCATTTAAAATCACATTTATATGGGTGTGGTGGCACATGCTTGTAATCCCAGTACTTGGGAGGCTGAGACAGGAGGATCACAGGTTCAAAGCCAGCCTCAGCTACTTAGTGAGGCTCTCAGAACCCTAGTGAGACCCTGTTTCCAAATAAAGAAATAAAATAAGGCTGGGGGCATAGCTTGAAGGTAGAATGCCTCTAGGGTCAATCCCCAGTACCACACACACACACACACACACACACACACACACAAATAAGTAAATAAATAAATAAAATAAAATCACATTTATAGAACCGGGTATGGTGGCCTACTTCTATAATCCTAGAATTTGGGAGGCTGAGACAGGATTGCAGGTTGGAGACCAACCTCAGCAATTTAATGGGATTCTCAACAACCCAGCAAGAGCCTGTTTCAAAACAAAATAAAAGGGTGGGAGGCTGGGGGTGTTGTTTGGAGATAGAATACCCCTGGGTTCAATCCCCTGTAGCACACACACAGACAAATCATATTTATAGCCAGTGTGATGGCAGACCCCTGTAATCCCAGCTACTGCGGAGGCTCAGGCAGGATTGAAAGCACAAGGACAGCATGCAGTAGTTTAAGGAGACCCTGTCTGAAAAGAAAAGATAAAAAAAGTGCTTGGGGATGTAACATAGTGACAAAGTATTCTTGGGTTCAATACCCAGTACCTTATACATAAATAACAGGAGAGTGAGAATCAAGAAGGCAGCGGGA
Source organism: Glis glis (assembly GCA_004027185.1). Classification (NCBI taxonomy): domain Eukaryota; kingdom Metazoa; phylum Chordata; class Mammalia; order Rodentia; family Gliridae; genus Glis; species Glis glis. Next base: position 8,419 of record PVJS01034527.1, read on the forward strand.
GAGGGAGAATTTACAAGGATTACAAGGATTTACAAGGATTGTTTTCAAGGATTACAAGTAGTTGATCAGGGTAATTAGTGGAGTGGAGCTGGGGCAGGGAATAGCCAATCAAAGCTTGATTGGGTCAGGTTGAGCCAATCAAAGCTTGTGGGTCTAAAGAGCTGGGGCTGAAGAGGGAGGGGCTAGAGACTGTGCCCAAAGATAGGCAGGCCCAGCCTGAGAAAGGCTGCATCTGCCTTCATAAGGACACCGAGTTATTCCAGGGATAGTAGGGAGCCACACAAGCTTAAGCAGAGAAGAGTTGCATGATAATACACATGCCTTAATTAGAGGGAGGGCGGAGAGAAGAGCGCTAGGAAACCAGGTGGAAGAGCCCGGAAGCTGCCTGAGCAGCCAAGGGCAAAGAAGACAAGACAGGGCGTCTGAGAGACTAATTACTGGGGGCAAAGGAAGTGGAGTTGTGGCTACCCAGAATATATGGTGGGAGTCGGGCGGTGGGAGGTGGCAGATGGGGCCCTGCCATTCTTAAACGATTCAGCATTCCCATGCCTTACTTGAAAGACAACTAACCGCTTAGTCTAACTTGGAACTGCCAATAGTTTCTGTGTCCATGAGAGACAAACTCAAGGTAACCGGAAGGGTTTACATTTCTAAACTCAAATTTTGCCTTCCTGTTTTGACACTGACTTTTAAAATGTAGTATTTATAAACTGGGCATGGTGGTACAGGCTTGTCATCCCAGTACTTAGGAGGCAGGGACAGAAGGATCTCAGGTTCAAGGCCAGCCTCAGCAACTTAGTGAGACCCTGTTTCAAAATAAAAAAATAAAAAGGGCTAGGGGTCTGGCTTGGAGGTAGAATGCCCCTGGGTTCAATCCCCAGTGCCCCATACACACACACACACACACACACACACACACACAAATAAATAGATAAAAAAATAAAATAGGGCTGGGGTGTAGCTCAGTGGTAGAGTGTCCCTGGGTTCAATCCCCAGGACCACAAAATAAAGTAAAACACAGTATTTACCTACTCCAGGGTTAAAGAGTTCAGGGTCTGTCATCATGAAAGAAATAGGTGCATGACTTTAAAATCGAAATATAATCTATGCAGAAGAATGACCAAACTAACTCCTACCGCAGAGATCAAAATGGTGTTGGATGTGGGAGTCTACAATCTAGCAGTCAGTGTTGAATACAAAACATCGAAATGGTAGCCATTGCTCCATCTCAAATTTTAAAACTATAGAATGTTTACAACTTTATTTCATGAAGTACATGCTCAAAATGATTTTTTTTTTTTTTTTGCGGAACCAGGGATTGAACCCAGGGGCATTCTACCTCCAAGCTACACCCCCGGCCCTATTTTTTATCCTTTATTTTGAAACCGGGTCTCACGAAGTTACGGAGGGCCTCACTAAGTAGCTGAGGCTGGCCGTGAACCTGGATCCTCTGGTCTCCGCCTCCCAAGTACTGGGATTACAAGCGTGGGCCACCACACCAGGCTTTCAAAATGATTTTGTTCACCATGTATTTTCTTTTGCTATTTAAACTCTCCACCAGCCAGCTTTTAACACTGTTACCATGTGCTGTAACTGACCAAGCTGCTTCCTGAGAGATGTCAGCAAAAAGAAAAAGGTCAGCAAAACTTTCCATAACATTTCATTATCTTATCTGAGATCCCAAGACCCTTTCTGCAACTGTGGGAATTTAAAGGAGGTGATTTTGTAGTGGAGACTGGTTTACAAGCTTTAATTAGATCGTGCTGGGGCCCAGAATTGTTCTGCTGGTCTTGAATCACACACAGTTGCAGATAAGTAACTGTCTTTGGATCCCGGTTACTTTTAATATTTCCTAATTCTTTTCTCCCTTATGTTTGGAGCTTTAATCTCTTCGACATTGAATTTGTATTAAAGCATAGAGGGGCTAAGGGCAGGGATCTTGTCTGTTTTGATTGATTAGTGATAAGTTCCCAAGGGTTTGATATCCTAACTTTGATCCCTGGATCCTTGGCCCGGTACGGAGCAGGGACTCACTAATTACCTGTTGTGTAGTGAAAGACCGTCTTGCTCATATCTGATCCTCCTTGGGCTCATACTGAATATTCTTATTTATATCTTAATTATCAATGTTGTATTGTCTCTGTTATTCTTTAATTTGGATTTTTTTAAAAAAAAGTGGGGACTGGGAGTGCAGCTCAGTGGTAGGGCTCTTGCTTGACATTCATAATGTCCTGGGTTCCATCCGCATCACCAAAAAAAGGAAGGGGAAAAAAAGTGAGTCAACTAATTTGAGGTTCAATGTTCCAGTTTTAATATTTAAAGGAATCTTATCAAATTTATTGTTTAGGTCTTTTGTTCTTTTTGACTTATAAGATCCAATATGAACTCAAATGAATTGGCTAACTTGAAATCTCATTTACGAAGCTTCAATTTTTTTTTTTTTTTTTTTTTTTTGCGGTACCGGGGATTGAACCCAGGGGCATTCTACCTTTGAGCTACACCCCCGGTTCTATTTTTTATCCTTTATTTTGAAACCAGGTCTCATGAAGTTGCAGAGGGCCTCACTAAGTAGCTGAGGCTGGCCGGGAACCTGGATCCTCCGGTCTCCTCATCCCAAGTACTGGGATTACAAGCGTGCGTCAACACGCCCAGCTTCGAAGCTTCAATTTCTAAATTATACACTCCACCCACCTCCAAACCAATACCATCTGTTGTCCTCTATTCCTGTCTGTTTATGGCACTACCTATACTCTGGGGAGGAAGGAAACCTGATATCACAGATGCCCCTTTGCTCCGGACACCCTTCTGGCTTGTGCCCATTCACCAGAGCTATGTATTTCTTTAAATTGCTTGCCAGAGCTATGTATTTCTTTAAATTGTCTCTAGGCTTAGCTTCTCGGGAGGCTGAGGCAGGAGGGTCCTAGAGTCCAGGAGTTCAAGGCCAGCCAACCTGGACAATACATGGAGATCCCATCTCAAAAAAAAAAAAAAAAGCTAGGTGAGGTGGCACATGTTTGTAATCCCAGTACTCCAGTACTCGGGAGGCTGAGACAGGAGGATCACAGGTTTGCGGCCAGCCTCAGCTACTTAGGCCCTCTGCAACTTAGTGAGACCCGGTTTCAAAATAAAGAATAAAAAATAGGGCCGAGGGTGTAGCTCAGAGGTAGAACGCCCCTGAGTTGCGGAGGGCCTCACTAAGTTGCTGAGGCTGGCCTCAAACCTACGATCCTCCAGTCTCAGCCCCCCAAGTCCTGGGATTACAGGTGCGCACCACCACGCCCAGTTTGGATGCTTCTTGGGAGCAGTATCTGTCCCTCTCTGTTATTTCACAGTGCTGAGTATAATAAAGATGACCTGATGCAGGAGACTGGTTAACAGGTTAACCTCAGTAAGGTTCAGAAGCCAGGACTCCAGGAGTGGCCACTTCTCCAGCTAGCTGTATGACTATCACACCCTGAAGTAGCACGTTATAGGATCCCCTGTGCAACACAGTCTAGTCCAACACCCATTCACTCTGCCTCACGCCCAAACCTTTATGACACAACCAGGCTACTAATAACATGTAGACCACATTGAAAGATAATTTTCAAGATACAAAAAATAAAATGTAAAGTGACAGGAGATTTCTAACACCAGCCTTAGAGCATGTGAAAAAGTGAAACTGTAAAGGCCAAATGCAATCCGTAGGCTACAGGTAGAAGGGGCTGGTCCAGAAAGGGAAGAAAACAAGGGTGTGTGTGTGTGTGTGTGTGTGTGTGTGTGTGTGTGTGTGTGTACTGAACTTGGGCCTTACTCATACTTGGCACTCACTCTACACTGAGCTACATCCCCAGTCCTAGCAACAAGGATTTTGAAAGGAAAAAGCTAAGCCAGATGCTGTGGTGCATGCCTATAATCCCAGTACTTGGGAGGCTGAGAGAGGAGGATCACAGGTTCGAGGCCAGCCTCAGCAACTTAGTGAGACCCTGTTTCAAAATTTTAAAAGGTGGGAGAGGCTGGGGGTATAGCTTGGAGGTAGAACACCCCTTGGTTCAGTCTCCAGTATGAAAGAAAGAAAGAGAAAGAGAGAAAAGGAACGAAGCAATGATTGCCAACCTCACTGAGGGGCTACTCAGTGATACTATATTGACTTTTCTGGACTGTAGAACCAAAGATCTGTACAGCTCCAAGAAGCAAACCCCCAACTCCCCCTCCATCAACCCGGGAAAGCCTCAGACAAATGACACCCTTTCTGAAACAGTTCATTGTACCATTCTAATTTCTACAGATACGAAATCATTTTATTGTCCCAATACAACAAAACTGGCCTGTATCTGAGATTTTGCTATAAACAGTTGCCTATTGGTCGTGACCAGTGTCAGTGCGTGCTAAGCTCTTACTCAAATGAGGATATCGCTCTTGGATACATTCAACAGCCCAGCCCTCACCTCTTCAACTCAAAGGCTGTTCATGTGGAACAAGGAGCAGACCATGAGGACAGTTCAGCATGAGGACAGTCTGTGTGCAACCCATTCTACTGAATGCGCCTCGCATGACATCCCCAAGACAAAAGAATGCAGCCATTAACAAACTTCTTGGGCAAAATTGATTACAGGACCATATGCTTTTTTTTTTTAATGGCACTGGGAATTGAACCCAGGGGTATTCTACCTCTGAGCTACACCCCCAGTCCTATTTTTTATTCTTTATTTTGAAACAGGGTCTCACTAAGTTGCGGAAGCCTCACTAAGTAGCTGAGGCTGGCCGCGAACCTGCGATCCTCCTGTCTCAGCCTCCCAAGTACTGGGGTTACAAGAGTGTGTCACCATCCCCGGCTTACTTTTTTTTTAAACTAAAGTTCTTCAGTTCAGCTGCAACAAATGAAAAAGGGTTGAGAGGCAATAGAATTAATAATCTGTCTGGCAGCCCTCTGGGGAATTTGACCAATATGTTCCCTAACAAAAATTTATTGTAGATGAGCTCAAATAATGGGAGACTATCACATGGGCTTGCAGAGACAATCTAATTCCTTCTGAGACCAAACCTTTTTTTTTCGCAGTGCTGGGGATTGAATCCAGGTGCATTCTACCTCCGAGCTACACCCACAGTCCTATTTTTTATTCTTTGTTTTGAAACAGGGTCTCACTAAGTTGCGGAGGGCCTCACTAAGTAGCTGAGGCTGGCCGCGAACCCGGATCCTCCGGTCTCAGCCTCCCAAGTACTGGGATTACAAGCGTGTGCCACCACACCCGGCTAGACCAAACATTTTTACTTAACAGAAACTCTAGTTTCCGTTTAGGATCATTGACCACACTGTGGCCTACATACTAGATGAGATCATGTCTCCATTGATCAGCCATTGTTGCACTTAGTTTGCCTTTTAATGAGATCCAACAAGATTCTAAAAATCTCTCTTTTTTTGTACTGGGGATTAAATCCGGGACATTCTTCTTTTGTCATCTTCGTTGTCTTCTTATTCTCCTTCTCTTTCTCCTCTCCTTCTCCTACGGATTGAACCCAGGGACATTCTACCTCTGAGCTAGACACCCCAGCCCTATTTTATTTTTTATTTTGAAACACGGTCTCATTAAGTTGTTATGGGTCTCGCTAAGTTGCTGAGGCTAGCTTTGAACCTACAATTCTCCTGCCTCAGCCTCCCAAGTACTAGGATAACAGGCGTGTGCCACCACACCCAGTGATTCTAGGAATCTCTAAAATGCTTCTATCTACTTTTATGTGTGTGCATGTGCTTGGTGCTGAGTATTGAACCAAAGGCCTTACGCATGCAAGGCACGTGCTCTAACACCCAGAGACACCTCCAGCTCCTTACCTTTTGTAGTATGCATGGGGTATGGGAGCAATTTGGCGAAGACTGAAAGTATTATTTAGGAAATAGTTTTATGATATATCACATCTTCAGAATCTGGAGTCAAAAGTTTTTTTTTTTTTTTTTTTTTTGCGGTACTGGAGGTTGAACGCAGGGGTGTTCTACCTCCGTGCTACGCTCCAGGCCCTATTTTTTATAATTTTTTATTTTGAAACCGGGTCTCACAAAGTTGCGGAGGGCCTCACTAGGTAGAGAGACAGAGAGAGAGAGAGAGAGAGAGAGAGAGAGCTGAGGCTGGCCGTGAACCCGGATCCTCCGGTCTCTGCCTCCCAAAGTACTGGGATTACAAGCGTGCGCCACCACGCCCGGCCACAAATTTTTTGAAAGAATCAGAAGGACGTAGGACGTCATGAACCTCTTCAAATGGAGCTGCCACTCAAAAACTAGAAGAGGTGGTTAATTCCTAAGCAGCACGTGGGAACATCTTCTTGCCTTTCCAAGAACTTTGAAAACGACTTTCCCTCACTTGCAACTGATTCCTAAGAGTGCCTTTCACAAAGTGCCTTTTCTTTTTTAAATACAGTCAGGCAAATTAAAATCTACTCCAGAAAAATGCTTGTTATTCGGTTTCTCATGCTTAATTAAGAGTGTTCCTTAGGAGAATAAATATGATGATCACATGTATAAATATTTGGGATCCTTGAAAGCCTAGGATAGGAACACCTAGGCATTATGATGCTGGTCCTATATAATAACACATTTATTTATTTATTATTTGTGTGTGTGTGTGGTGCTAAGGATTGGATTCAGGGGCATTCTACCTTCAAGCTACACTTCCAGCCCTGTTTTTATTTTTTATTTGGAAACAGGGTCTCCCTATGTTCCTGAGGGGCTCACTAAGTTGCTGAGGCTGGCTTTGAACCTGTGGTCCTCCTGTCTCAGCCTCCCAAGGACTGGGATTACAGGTGTGTGCCACCATACCCGGCTCAAATTTAATATATTATGCAATTATAGGGGAAAATTCTAGATGGCCACTATTATATTACCTGGACTGTGAACTTTCTGTGCACATTGAGGAAAAAGTGCGCTGTTACCATCAACATTGCTAGGACCAGTTAGGAGAAAGCGGGCTGGGGCCCCTGCCATGCTAACCCCAGAGGCCTGCCAACCACTGTGGCAGCTGTGAACCTCCTTGGGTAAATTCCTGGTGGCAGATTTTGTACGGAGTATGGAAGAACCAACAGTTTATAAACAGAATTACCTGGGAACAAATGGATATTTATAGTTTTCTCTTTTTTTAAAAGATGGCTTTCTCCAGTCTCAATATCATGTATGGGGAAAGAGAGGGAGTGGGGAGGGAGCCTGGGGAGTCACCAAGTGCTGTCTGTGTGCATGGATGTCACTATCACTCTGAACTACATTATGATGTGAAACTACAATGCACCAACAAAAGTATATAAAAATAAGCTGGGCGTGGTGGCGCACGCTTGTAATCCCAGTACTTGGGAGGCTGAGACCAGAGGATCCGGGTTCGCGGCCAGCCTCAGCTACTTACCGAGGCCCTCCGCAACTTAGTGAGACCCTGTTTCAAAATAAAGAAGAAAAAGTAGGGCTGGGGGTGTAGCTCAGAGGTAGAATGCCCCTGGGTTCAATCTCCAGTACCGCAAAAAAAAAGTATATAAAATAAAAGATGGCTTTATGTTTTAGGTAGTTCTTAAAGGGGGAAATATAGGGTCTGTTTAACCAGGGTACTTATTAGATATGATTTTAAAAATCATTTGCTTCTTTCTTGTACTTCCAACTACCAAGGACCAACATTTTCCCGTGGAATGTATTTTTAGGGCAGATGGGGAGAAAGAGCTGAGTGTCAAATGTCTCTTTTCTCTATTTCTTTCCTTCCCTGTAAGATTTTTCTTTATGAAGCTTTCAGTGTTGGGTTTCCATAAACTCCTAATGCAAAACAGGCTAAGAAGAGCAATGAATGTAACAAACCACATGTTGCTTTTCTTTTCTTTCTTTGGAGGAGGGAAAAAAAAATCCAGTTTATAAGAAGAGTATGCAAATTTAGCAGTTACACTGAAATTAAAGATGTTTTAAAGGTTCCTTAACCCCAGTCTAGGCCATCTTGTACTATTTTAAAATATAAATAGAAACATATGATCATAATAAACCCTGATTTTACTTAAAAGCAAGCAGAAGATGTTAAATCCATGGATAATCGTTTACTAAATTAATTTTGACTGATAGAGCATTCTGAATATTTTCACCTAGGCTAAAGATAAGAGACACAATAAGAAATCAACTTTAAGCACTCTATATCTGGACTCCTGCAGACCTGCATAAATTATTCAAAAATTTTATGGCTCAATTCAGCTGTCAAAGAGAAGAGCCTTTGACAACCCTCCACACCTGCTACTTATCTAGTGATGTCCTGGGCTTTGTTGCCCACCTGGGATGAGCGTGTCCGGACTTTGCTCACAGTCATTTTATACAAGGGGCAGATTCTTTGGAGTGCTGGGTAGTAAAGATATTAAGACACACTAAAATCCCTGGAATTTCCCCAAAATAGACTATCGCTGTACAGGTCTTAACTAAAGTCACCAGACACATACACACACACACCAAACAAGTAAGTGAGAGCCATCAACTTCAGTATCTATTTTAAGGAAAGCACTAAACATGTAAGAGAAATTATTAAAGCTGATTTTCCTTCCTGGTCTTACAGTTGTAGGGTGAGGCCTGCCCCCACACCTTCTTTATACCCCAGTCCAACTCCCTTAAGAAAGAAATGAGAGCTAGGTCAAGCTCAAAGTTCCTATAGCCTCCAGAAATCCTCCATCATGGTGTTACCTATAATTCAAAGTGTGTGTGTGTGGGAGGGGGGTCTGGTATTTAAAGACGTAACAAACTATATTCTTGGGAGTAAAAAGAGGTTTGAGAGATATTTAGTTTTAGTTTAGGTCTATGGAAAAAAATAGAACAAAATCCCCACTTCCTTACCCCAAAATGATGTGGATTTTATTCATTTATTTGTTAATTTATTAATTATCTTTTGTGGTACTGGGGATTGAACCAAGGGGCATTCTACCTCCAAGCTACAACCTCAGCCTTATTTTACTTTGAAACAGGGTTTTGCTAAGTTGCTGAGGGTCCCACTAAGTTGCTGAGGCTGGCCTCAACCCTGCAATCCTCCTGCCTCAGCCTCCAAGTAGTGGAATTAAAGGGGTGCATTATCATACCCAGTTTTCATGTGGATTTTAGAAGTTTTAAGTAATAAATAGTAAATGACACTGGAATATTGAGTCTGTTGGTGGTGTGTACAAAAAGGGAGAAATAAGATGCAAAGAAAAGTAGGGTCCGAGGAAAAGTCTCTATCATAAAATATGAGGGCACTAGAAAGCCAGGAGCTAAAAGCAGAAAGCAAGTTTTCTGAAAGCAGCCAGGGCACACTCAGGCACTGCTCCTGGACGTGAGTTCTGGTGCGAGGCAGCAAAGGAAACTACTTGTTCAGGGAAGTTTGGTGGGCACAGAACGGGGAAACGGCCTAGTTATAACAAGTGACTTTAAGGAGAATATTTCAAATGGTAATCATACAGTACCTGTCTCCAAACAAGCAGATTTAATGGGCAGAAAATCTGCGTGGATCTAGGGCAGCTTCTCTGTCTATGGCAGCCAGACCCGGCAGGTACTTTAGTTTTTATTTTTTTATGGTACTGGAGGTTGAACCCTGGGGCATTCTACCTCTGAGCTATACCCCCAGGCCTTTTTAGTTTTTGTTTGGAAATAGTGTCTCACTAGGTTGCTGAGAGTCTCACTAAGTTGCTGAGGCTGGCCTTGAACCTGGATCCTACTGTGTCAGCCTCCCAGGTACTGGGATTACAGGCATGCACTACCAACACCTGGCTACCCAGCAGGTACTTTAGAGAGCTACTGTTGAGGAAAACTGAGCTTTTGATAAAAATGCTGGGAAATTTGTATGAATTAGCACTCTATGGTTATAAGTGACAGAAAGCAAATTATTGTAGGGGGGGGGATGAGGAGCCATAATCCCCCAGAGGGATATAGAGGGGTCCCAGGGAGCAGGAGGGCCGCAGAGCAATGGAGCCTCAGACAAGAAAATTCCCCAAAAACCTAGACAGCAATTCCCCGCCGTGTTCTCTCTGCTTCTTTCTAGTTAACACTTCATTCTTGTCTCCTTGCAGGCTGGACTCTGTAGCTCCTCAGTCTGTGAAATTAAAAATGGCCACTTCTAGCCCGGCGTGGTGGCGCACACCTGTAATCCCAGTACTTGGGAGGCTGAGACAGGAGGATCGAAGGTTGGAGGCCAGTGTGATAACCTAGTGAGACCATTTCAAAATAAAAAGTAAAAAGGGCTGAAGGTATAGCTCAGAGGTAGAATGCCCTTGGGTTCAATTCCTATTACCACACACACATAAAAATACACATGTATACACACAGAGGAGTCTCAACCATATCCCTATAGATTTTGATTCAGTAAGTCTGAGTTCTGATTCATAAATTCTATTTCATACAGTCTCTGTAGATCACTGCAAGTTGTTTCCTATGGAGTTTAGAAACCATGGGTCTCTAGACACCATATGTGCTAGTTATCAGCTCTTCTAACAGTTGTACGTTTGTGGAATAAGAACAAAGAGCTAGCCGGATGTGGTGGCGCACACTTGTAATCCCAGTACTTGGGAGACTGAGACAGGAGGATCGCAGGTTCGAAGCCAGCCTCAGCAACTTAGTGAGGCTCTCAGCAACTTAATGAGGCTCTCAGCAACTTAACAAGACCCTGTTTCCAAATAGAAAATAAAATAGGTCTGGGGGTGTAGCCTGGAGGTAGAAGGTACCACACACACACACACACACACACACACAGCAAAGAGCTATTTAAGTTTTCATTTTGTAGTTGGCTAGTGCAGAATTCTACCGGACCCTGGAGAGGTCTTCGATGTTGCCCATGAAGCACTACTGTTGATGAGCGAATCTCAGAACTCTTTCATGAGAAGTTCTCCAAGGAAAACTGACTTGAGGCATCTGAGTCACCTAACGTAAGATGTTTCTCTCAAGTACAAGTTCACTTCTCTTCATAGTCTTAGGCCGAAACTGTTCATTTAGTGTGGCTTGTGGTACTGATTTTAATCCACCAAACCGTTGAAACTATAACTTCTCAAAAATGTTTGCAGGAGTTAAAAAAACAAAACATGAAATGGAGAAATTTAGACATCGAAGCCATTTCCTCATCTAATATCGAAACCCATCATTCGGGGGCATGCAATGCTTCATTTTAATTATGCATAGTTTCTGCAATTTCAACACATTTCTTATGCAGAAGTCCCATTTCCGTGAGACTTTTGAGAGGAGAGCAGTCCCCTTGGATGTAAATTAACTGCTGCCCTGCTGGGCAGGGCTGTTGAAACTTGGAGGCAGCTGTTGTCGCCTGACTTCCAAATGTTCATTAGTGTCCCAACACATGGACCCGGTAGCAGGCAGGTCACGTGTCATTTGGGAGACAGGGAATATTTGCTGAAAATACTAAGCGCATTAAATTGTATAGACAAAGCAGAAAAATAATAAAACACATGACCCTTACAGACAAAAGCTGAGACGGGCTTGGAGACCTTCTAAGCTAAACACCAGCTCATTCACTGGGATAGCACTGTCTTGGCAGAGGACAAAAGAGGTGTTCCCTATGCCACAACTTGCTATTCACCCCCAAAGTGACCACTGACAAATGACCTCAATCTGCTTACAGTTATAGCTCTTGTTCTCTATTATTATAATCCCCCGCCCCTGTTTTTTTCTTGGACCAGTTCTGAAGCTTTTCTCTTGCTCAGTCTTCTTTCTGATCTGTTTCAGTGCATGTAATAGTTTTTCTAGAGCTATTATTATCATATTACTGTAAGGAAGAATCCTTCTGGAAGAACTAACCTCAAATCCCCATCACACCATCAATGAAGATTATACTGCACGGAGCAGGCTGCACAGCCTGAGTAATATTGACTGACACTCACAAAGCCTGAGCATCTGTGTTGATTTAATGCCGGGAAATAGAAGATGACTACAGCCCGTCACGTGATCGACTAGACGTAAGTTTATCGCTATCTTCAATCGCAGTATTGACGGTATTAATTTTTCCTCATTAGCCAGAGGACAAGGTAAATACATATCCAAGGTACACAGTTGGATAAGCTTACAAGTCCCCGTTCCTGTGTGATTTTTATTAAACACAGTAATGTGAATCTCATTTGAATTAATCCATCCATTTATCACTTTGGGGTTTTACAAAAGTTAGCTATATAAACAAATGGTGGTCAGCCAGCCTCAGCTACTTAGTGAGGCCCTCCGCAACTTCGTGAGACCCGGTTTCAAAATAAAGTATAAAAAATAGGGCCGGGGGTGTAGCGCGGAGGTAGAACGCCCCTGCGTTCAATCCCCAGTACCGCAAAAAAAAAAAAAAAAAACAACAAATGGTGGTGAAAATGTATTTTAATGGCAACAGAGATACCGCTTTTTACATTTTTAGGAACTCATGAAAAGATAATAATCTTTCTTTTATAATGGTTACAGTGGAAAATAAAAAGGAGAACAGGGCTCTGAGGAGGAGGGAGGGGACAGGAAAAGGGAGGAGGTGGAATGTTGGCCCTAGACTAACTATTTTTATAAAGATTCTCCGTGTTCATACTGCTTAAGGGCACCGTGAACTTTATTATATGGCAATAATCTTAGCACAACATACTTTCCTATTAGAATATCCTGTACCATTACCTTGAACTTTTTTGGCTTAAAATTCAAGTGTGCCTGAACATTATGTGTAATTTAATTCCCGCAAATGAGCTACTGTTTTGGGGGGGAGAGCAAGTGGTAATAAATCTGTAAATCCCTGCTGCATTGCTCAGGATAACCTTTATTGGTCTGGGCTCAACAGTTTTTATACCTGGATCTCTAACACATACAGAATTAGAAATGTAAAATTCATCAACAGAACTCATGGATAAAGGATTGTTTCAGAAATAGCTTTTATTCTTTGGAGGTTAAAAATATGGAGAGAAAAGCCGGGCGTGGTGGCGCACACTTGTAATCCCAGTACTGTGGGAGGCGGAGACCGGAGGATCTGGGTTCGCGGCCAGCCTCAGCTCTCTCTCTCTCTCTCTCTCTCTCTCTCTACCTAGTGAGGCCCTCTGCAACTTCGTGAGACCTGGTTTCAAAATAAAGTATAAAAAATAGGGGCTGGGGGTGTAGCGCGGAGGTAGAATGCCCCTGGGTTCAATCCCCAGTACCGCAAAAAAAAAAAAT
>PVJS01034528.1:0-21526 GCA_004027185.1 Glis glis
GGATGGATGGATGGATGATGGATGGATGATGGGTGGATGGATGGATGGATGGATGATGGGTGGATGGATTGATGATGGATGGATGGATGATGGATGGATTATGAATTGATGATGGATTGATGATGGATGGATGATGGATGGATGGATGATGGATGGATGTATGATGGGTGGATGATGGGTGGATGGATGGATGATGGATGGATGGATGGATGGATGGATGATGGGTGGATGGATGGATGGATGGATGGTTGATGGGTGGATGGATGGATGATGGATGGATGGATGGATGATGCATGGGCAAGCTGGTGAAGCAGCTAACTTAGAGTTGTCTTTCCTAAACTTTCTGGGGTGATGCTGATGTCCTATCTTGAGAGGGTTTGGGTTACACAAGTGTAATGTTCCCCAAGCCGGGTGTGGTGGTGCACGCTTGTAATCCCAGTACTTGGGAGGCTGAGACCTGAGGATCCAGGTTCGCGGCCAGCCTCAGCTACTTAGTGAAGCCCTCCACAACTTAGTGAGACCCGGTTTCAAAATAAAGAATAAAATATAGGGCTGGGGGTGTAGCTTGGAGGTAGAATGCCCCTGGGTTCAATCCCCAGTACCAAAAAAAAAAAAGAGTGTTCCCCAGCCCTCACAGAAACAAGGAGCAATGTTGGAAGGGGGCTTGCTTGCTCAGGAGGGTCCCTGGGGTGTGGCCTTGGGGGTCATAGATGGTTCTCCTCTTCCCATGCTCGCTCTCTGGCTTCCATGAGCAGAGCCTCGCTCCCTCCCTCCTCCTGCTTCCCGCCGCCATGCCCCGAGATCCCGCAGACCCCGGCCCCACATGGACTGAACCCGGAATTGCCAAAAAACTCTGAGCAAATAAATCTCCTTCCTCTAAGTCATGTGACCAGGTCTTTCGGATTCTAGCAGTGAGAGTGTTGATGGAGACAACAGGTGTCTGAATTCATCCAAACTCAGAGAATGTACACTTAAAATGTCTTCATTTCCTTGTATTTGCCTTCTCCCCAGTTTAAAAAAAAAAAAAAAGAACCACACCGGGCGTGGTGGCGCATGCTTGTAATCCCAGTACTTTGGGAGGCGGAGACCGGAGGATCTGGGTTCACGGCCAGCCTCAGCTCGCTCTCTCTCCCTTTCTCTCTCTCTCTCTCTATCTCTCTCTCTCTCTCTCTCTTTCTCTCTTTCTCTACCTAGTGAGGCCCTCCATAACTTCGTGAGACCTGGTTTCAAAATAAAGTATAAAAAAATAGGGCCGGGGGTGTAGCATGGAGGTAGAATGTCCCTGGGTTCAATCCCCGGCACCACAAAAAAAAAAAATCCATAAAACTGCTCCTAGTTCAGGCCCTGCATACACAATGTTCGGGCGCGATGGGTACTGATGACTTGCTTTCTTTGAAAGGTATCCGAAAATTCACACTGGCAGGAGCCTGGGTGTGGAAGGACAGGTGGACAGGAGGGTGGATAGATACAGTGCATTCACAATAGCTCTATAAAATTACTGCAGAATTAGCAAATAGTGAACCACTGGTCCTAGAGGAAATAGGGCTTTAGGTCCCTGCACTCCATGTTCACCAAGTGATCAGTCGGGGGGCCCTCATTGTACGTGTGTTTCTGTTTTAGGACACTTTATTTAATATGTATCGCTAGCTAGGGGTGTGGGTCAGCCTAGAGTCTCTCCTGGCCTGCGCAAAACCTTGGGCTTGCCCTTCAGCACCACCAAGTACATATTTACATACTTGTTAATATATATTGTGGATTCATTGACATCAAACTCTCAGCCAATAGCACTGTACCTGTAAGTTTACCTGACGCGTTTTTCCCACTAGGCACGTTGACAACATGTGATCGATATAACAACAGGTGGACTGTAGAATCGGGGGACGGGGGGGGGGACAATGAGCAGAAAACAAATTCTGTTGTCTGTACACTTGTATGTTTTTATTTTTTATTTTGTTTTTTAGTTCTGGGGATTGAACCCAGGGGCATTCTACCTCTGAGCGACACCCCCAGCCCTTTTCATTTTTTCTTTTGAAACAGGGTTTCACCAAGTTATTGTGCGTTGGCCTCAAACCTGCGATCCACCTGTCTCAGCCTCCCAAGTACTGGCATTACAGGCGTATGCCACGGTGCCGTGCTGGACTCTACATTGTGACAGAAGTGGCAGTTTATTTATTTAGCGGTACTGGGGATTGAACCCAGGGGCATTCTACCTCTGAGCTACACCCCCAGCCCTATTTTTTATTCTTTATTTTGAAACAGGGTCTCACTAAGTTGCGGAGGGCCTCACTAAGAAGCTGAGGATGGCTGCGAACCTGGATCCTCCGATCTCAGCCTCCCAAGTACTGGGATTACAAGCGTGCGCCACCACGCCCAGCAGAGGTGGCAGTTTCTCAGCTGTATGCATTCGTCAAATCTCAGGATCTTTCCCTAAGATGTCATATACACATACCGCAATCAATTATCCCTCAACTTTTCTTTCCTAAGGGGGAAAAGGAGCTGGGACATACAGACACATCATGTGCTAAAAAATAATAACTGAAATAGGAAAGGGTATTAAGGGCCCTCTATGCCTCTGTCCCTGCCTCCTGGACTCCCTGACTCACTTCTAGCCTGAAGTCTCCCCCCTCCCCTGCTGCTCCCCAACACTGATATCCCCACTGGCAGGCCGCGATGCCAGGCGAGCATTTGGTCCCCTCCTTGATGCTGGGTCCCCCAACTTTGCGACACCCCACCTGCACTTCACAGATCTTTGTGGCCCTTGGGCTGCCTCCTCCCGCTCTCTCCTTCCCTTCCCCACACCCTAGCCCCTTCCTTGGACCATCCTCTCTGTGGCCACTCCGGTGCCGCGCCCACCCCTGCCCCAGCCCAGATCTTTAGCCTGAGCTCGGTTTGTGCTGGTATCACCTCCTTTGATTTCCACCAACTGTTTCTATTAATACGACCCGAGATCCTGATCTCGCTCACACAGTGCCTGTGGTTGGCTGAACCCCGCAGCCTGTCTCCCCGTGAGCTGAGCTCCGGGGGCTGCAAGCTGCTCCTCTGCAGTTCTTCCCCAAGGTTTCCTATGCTCAAGAACCCGCTGTGTCTCCCTCCTGCCGGCCTCCCTGGGCCTCCACTGCTCAGCCTCTGTGTGTCATTTACTGTCCTTCACACCATGTTCATATATATATATATTTTTTTTTTTTTTTTGCAGTACCGGGATTGAACCCAGGGGCGTTCTACCTCTGTGCTATACCCCCGGCCCTATTTTTATACTTTATTTTGAAACCGGGTCACACGAAGTTGCGGAGGGCCTCACTAAGGAGAGAGAGAGAGAGAGAGGCAAGGAGGGAGAGAGAGAGAGAGAGAGAGAGAGAGAGAGAGAGAGCTGAGGCTGGCCGCGAACCCAGATCCTCCGGTCTCCGCCTCCCAAAGTACTGGGATTACAAGCGTGCGCCACCACGCCCGGCCCCATGTTCATATTTTATCCACATAGCACCCTGCGCTCAGCCCTCCTCTCTACAGGAGGATGTGGAAGACGGGGCTTGTCCCAGGGCCCTGGGGAGGGTGGGGTGGTGACACTGGTCCCTGGGGCAGGAAGCTGTGGCAGGAAGCTGTCGGCAACAGAGTTTACAAGCTCCGCCCCACGGCGGCCACAGGTGCAGCCTGGATAGCCAGAAGCAGGTCAGGACAGGGGAGAAGAAGGGGCGAGGCTGGCCAGCAGGGCCCAGTTCAGGGCCACCTCAGACCCAAGGCACAGGAGGCAGGGGCTCAACCTCCCCCGCTTCCTGTCTACCGTCAGCAACACATAAAAACAACAGCCTCAGGGCGCGCCCGGCCGCAGCAGCCAGCCCGGCTTCTGCACCCACCTCTCAGCACCTTTCTGAACCTTCCTCATTAGTAAGCCCCCGGGACCGAGCCCTGGGGACCCTGTGACCAGAGATGCTGAGGAGGACAGGAGGAGGCAGCAGACTAAAGGCCAACAGATGCAGGAACTGGAGGTCCTCAGGCTGAGCCCCCGTGCAGGCCGGGAGGGACGCCGTGGGGCACTGGCTCTCAGAAGGGCTGGACCAACCTGCAGCCTCGCAGTGACTCAGGGGCTCAGACGAGCGTCCCTATAGACCCGCAGCCTTCCCAGGAGGCGCACCCACCGTGAGAGCCCTGGCCCCGGTCCTGCCCGGCCGACCCAGGGGGCTTTATCAGAGGGTGCAGGCAGAGCGTGGGTTCAGGGGTTCTAACTCTCAGCCCGCAGCTAGCCTGCCCATCCCCCCAGCTAGTCCCCAGGCCCCTGGGCTGGCCGAGCCCGCCAGTCTCCTCTTGGCCCACAGCTCTGAGATCCTCATTTGTCCGTCGTCGCAGACTTGACAACCCCAATGGCCTGGGGACAGCTGAGGGGCCCCAGCCTTGTCCTTGCAGCCCAGGCCCGGGGGAGTTGGGGGAGGAACCGTTCAAGTGTCCTCTTTGGGTAACAGCAGTTTATTTTTTTATTATTTTGTGGTACCGGGGGATTGAACCCAGGGGCGTTCTACCTCCAAGCTATACCCCCGGCCCTATTTTTTATCCTTTATCTTGAAACTGGGTCTCACGAAGTTGCGGAGGGCCTCACTAAGTAGCTGAGGCTGGCCGCGAACCTGGATCCTCCGGTCTCAGCCTCCCAAGTACTGGGATTACAAGCGTGCGCCACCACGCCCAGCTGGGGTAACAGCAGTTTAAATTCAAATTATATCTGTTCCAGACCTGATACCCCAAACATACCACAAAGGAAAAAAGGGCCATGTGGTCAAATGTGGTTTTTTTCTGTCTTTCTCTCTCTCTCTCTCTCTCTCTCTCTTTTTTTTTTTTTTTTTTTTTGGTACTAGGGATTGAACCCAGGGTCATGCTACCTCTGAGCTACATCCCCAGCCCTTTTTTAAAATTATGTTCTATTTTGAAACAGGGTCTCACTAAGTTGCTGAGGGGCTTGCTAAATGGCCAAGGCCGGCCTTGAACCTGCGATCCTCCTGTCTCAGCCTCCTAAGTACTGGGATCACAGGTGTGCACCACCACACCCGGCTTCAAATGTGTTTTCAAATGCTATGGAAAGCACATTACAGGCTCCGCGGAGACCGGAGCAGAAAGACAGTTTTAGCTTGAATCCCCATGTGCAGTCAGCAGGGCCCTGAAGGTCTCCTGCTCCACGGAGCATATGCTGAGTACTAACACTCCGATTCCACGCCCGGTGTGAGGCGTGGAGGGAGACTGAGGCAGACCGAAACAAAGGGAACAAGGTCCGAAGGGACCTGGCAGGAGGCCTGGGGGTTCCTTGAGCCGCCCCTAGCCAGAGACACGCGCCACGGGCACGGGGCCAGACCCCGCGCTGCCCACACCTCTGCTTCCCGACCTGCCGCCCCAGGTCCCTTCTCCTGCTCAATGCCCTCTCTCTCTCCCCCTCGTCCTCACCGTGTGTCCTGTGAAGCCATGACTCCTGTCCCTTCATTCCCGGGCCACACTGGGCTCCCTCCCAACCCCTAGCAGACCCAGCTCAGACATTTGTCACGGCCTGCCATCTTGGTTGCACTGTATACCACAGTGACAGCGGTTGGATGGACTGCGTGTGCCACCGGTGGCCACGGGCTCCTTTAGGTATTTCTTTTCACACTGGGGATCAGATCGGAGTCACTGGATCACAGACCCACTGCAGAACAGTGGCGGGGCCCGGGCGCTGAGCTAAGCTCGCCAGGTCTCATCCTAGAAAACAGGGCCTGACGTGGGAGGGTCGCCGGACTCCAAGCGCCGAGCACGGGAAAGCCCGCCTCCCTGTGCAACCACATTCTCTGCCCAAAGCCCTCTAGGGCTCCCCCTCACTCAGATAAAGTCCACGTCCTCACTGCAGCCCCCCAAGGCCTGGCATGATGGGCCCGCACGTCCCCCCTCTCGCTCAGTCCTCTGCAGCCACTCAGCCACCCAGTGGTCCCTGTTCAGTTCCCTTGAACAATCAGGTGCATCTGACCACAGGGCCTTTGCACCGCCGCTCCCTCTGCCAGGTGCTCTTTCCCAATATCCTCCACTTCCCTTAGGTCTCCACCCCAATGTCGCCTCCTCTGAGAGGCCTTCCCCGACCTCCCTCAGCACAGCCTCCTTTTCTCCTCTATCCCCGCCCCAACTTCATTGTTCGCCACCTAAGGTGTGACTTCTGTTGATGAGCATTGACCTATCTTTGTCCCCTGCCAAAATGTAAGCACGAGGAGAGGGGAGACTTTGTATTTTTCCTGCCTCTATCAGCCTGCCACCTAGTAGGTGCCCAAGACGTGTGTGGGGTGCGCAGAGGCCGCCGATAATGGGGACCTGGAAAGGTACGCGGTGTGCTGTGCCCAAGACACCTGAAGAGGGACCAGGGCCCTGGGGAGGGACGGAAGGGCGGGCCTGGAAGCTTCCCCCAGCAGAGGGAGAGGAGAGGACTCTCCAGGGGGCCTCTGCCGGGCTCTTCCCTCCTGTGACCACAGGCTCCATCTCCTCTGCTGTCCCCTCCCCGCAGAGACCTGCGGCAACGGCAGCGCTGGGTCAGTCTGGCACCTCCTCCCGTCCCCCACAGCATGGCCCTGCTTCCTCCCAACAAGTGTCTGGCAGGTGAACAATGGCCGATGGCAGCTGCAGCTTCTGCGCTAGGGACAGCGCCTGGCCTTCGGTGAGCGTGCATTCTCCATGTAATCCCCATTCCTCAGTTAAGGAAATGGAGGGCCGGGTGTGGGGGCGCACACCTGTAATCCCAGTGCTTGGGAGGCTGAGACAGGAGGATCGCAGGTTCGCAGCCAGCCTCAGCTACTTAGCAAAGCCCTCCACAACTTAGTGAGAGCCTGTTTCAAAATAAAGAATAAAGCCGGGTGTGGTGGCGCACGCTTGTAATCTCAGTACTTTGGGAGGCGGAGACTGGAGGATCCAGGTTCGCGGCCAGCCTCAGCTCTCTCTCTCTCTCTCTCTCTCTCTCTCTCTACCTAGTGAGGCCCTCCGCAACTTCGTGAAACCCGGTTTCAAAATAAAGTATAAAAAAATAGGGCTAGAGGTGTAGCGCGGAGGTAGAACGCCCCTGGGTTCAATCCCCGGTACCGCAAAAAAAAAAAAAGAAAGAAAGAAAGAATAAAATAGGGCTGGGGGTGTAGCTCAGAGGTAGAATGTCCTGGGTTCAATCCCTAGTACCAAAATTAATTAATTAATTAAAATAAAAAGGTCTGGGGGTGAGCTAGGTATGGTGGCCCATGCCTGTAATCCTAGTACTTGGGAGGCTGAGATAGGAGGATTGCAAGTTCAAGGACTCTCAGCAATCTAGTGAGACCCTGTTTCCAAACAAAAACATTAAAAAGGGCTGGGAGGTGGAACGCCCCTGGGTTGAATCCCTAGTACCACACCCACACATGAAAATAGGGCTGAGGCTGTAGCTCAGGGGTAGAGCACCCCTGAGCTCAATCCCAGTATCACAAGATAGATAGATGATAGATAGATGATAGACATAGATAGATAGATAGATAGATAGATAGATAGATAGATAGATAGATGATAGATAGATGATAGATGATAGGTAGGTAGGTAGGTAGGTAGGTAGAAAGAGAGAGAGAGAGAGAGAGAGATAAAAGACAGGCAGGGTGGCTCAGAATTTGGGAGGTTGAGGCAGGAGGATCATAGTTTTGAGGCCAGCCTCAGCAATTTAGCAAGACCCTGTTTTAAAATAAAAAGTTTAAGCCAGGCATGGTGGTACATGCTTGTCATCCCAGTACTTGGAAGGCTGAGACAGGAGGATCACAGATTCACTGCCAGCCTTAGCTACTTAGTGAGGCCCTCCGCAACTTAGTGAGACCCTGTTTTAAAATAACACGTTTATAAAAAGGGTTGGGAGCTGGGTGTGGTGGGGCATACTTGTAATCCCAGTACTTGGGAGGCTGAGACAGGAGGATTACAGATTCGCGGCCAACCTCAGTTACTTAGTGAGACCCTGTTTCAAAATAAAGAATAAGAACTAGGGCTGGGGGTATAGCCCGGAGGTAGAATGCCCCTGGGTTCAATCCCCAGTACCACACACACACAAAAAAATAATAAAATAAAATAGGGCGGGGGGTGTAGCTCAGAGGTAGAATGCCCCTGGGTTCAATCCCTAGTACAAAGAGTGTGTGTACATGTGTGTGTGTGTGTGTGTGTGTACATACATATATATTTTATATACATATATAAACATATACACACACACACAACGCTATCACTGTCCCTTGGGCCGGGGAGGTAAACTGGCTCCCTGGGTAGGGGGGTCAGCATGCCAGTTGCTGCAGCCCCCAGGAGAGTTTCTGGAAACTGGAATTCAGAGGCGGAGACCGCCCAGAGCTAGTGATAACAATTCGGGTTCGAGCAAGATGCTCGTACAGCACCTCATATATACCAGACACTCTGGATACATCCCTCTTACTCCTCATGAGAAGCCTCACAGAAGGGTCGTAGACACAGACCCTGAAGCACAGAGAGGTGCAGCGACTTGCCTGGGGTCACACAGCTGGTAAGAGGCAGGGTCAACCCTTGAAGCCGGGCCCCTGGCTCCGAGGCGCACGCCGCCAGGGTCCCACCAGGGCTGCCTGGGCGAGGCTGGGGCCAGGGTGGGAGAGGAAAAAGAAGCTCTGGATTTGGCAGGAGGAGAAACTTCACAGGTGGCACCTAGAGCCCTACCATGCTGGGAGTCCCTGGTCCCAATCTCTCGGTAAGACTTTATTAAGCACCTACTGTGTGCCAGCTGCCCTGGCCAAGATAAGAGTAACGAAGAAGCTCGGCTTCAGCTGCTCACCGCACTCACCCTGCCCCCTCCTGCCGGGACCACCTGCGCCTGACACACCTTTCCCAGCCCCCGTCAACAGGCAGGACAAGCACCTACTAGATGCCCATAGTTGTATGTGCATTAACAGATCACACAACTGGGGCTCAGAGAAGCCAAGCAACTTGACAAGGGCACACAACAGTTGGGTAGAACTCTCCTGGGGGCTCCTGCACCTCCCCAGGTCACCCCTTAGCCTGAGCTTGCTTCTAAGTGTCTCGGGCCTGCCCGGGGCCTCCTCGTCGTAATCTCACGGCCCTGTGACCCGCTGTCACGCGCACAGGCCAGGGGACACATTTGTTTCCTGAACCACAGACGCGGCCCTGGCAGGGCCCAGCGGGAGGCCAGGGACTGAGCAGGCCTCTCTGTGTCCCCTGGACACAGAGCCGACCATCTGGAGAGTGACCTGCTCCCCGCAGGGTGGCCGCGAGCTGCGTCCTCCTCCTCCTCTACCCATACAACATCCACCCCAGTCCTGCGGCCTCCCCGTCCTCCCCAGAGGCCTCCGCGCTCCGCTCCGGGTGAACACTGTCCTCCTCCGCCAGACACAGGCCGCCCAGAGACTTACCTGGGGATGTACCGACGGGTGTCAAAGCAAGCTGGCCACTGTGGGGTCTCTGGTCCCCGACACCAACGCCAAGCTGGCTCTGGAGGAAGAATTGGGGCCCCGAAAGTCACTTGGGTTTCTCTGTCGCCCTGTCACCCAGCCACCTCACACGCGGCGGGTGGGGGCACGGAAGTCACATCCTGCCGGGTTTCACACTTGGGGGCAGTTTAGTCCCCACTGCGGGGTGCTCTAGAGCCTGGGGGGGTGGCCACTCAACAGGGTGCAAGGCCCAAGTCCGCCACTCACCTTGACCTCCGCGGCCTCGCCGGCGTCCAGAGGGGAGGCCTGGCCCGGAGGCCTGGTGCCGCTGGGGCTCCCGCGGCCGCCGCTCTGCGTCTCAACCTACTTCTCTGAAGTGAAGACAGGAAAGAGGTCTGCGTTTGAAGTTCACATCCAACTTACAAAGTGCTGCGTTCAAGGAAAATCGTGGGCCACGTGCTGGGGGAGGGCAGAGGGAGTTTCCGGGGCGCACAGAGAGGCGTTTGCGAAGGGCGGGGCTCCTGGGAAGAGGAGGATTCCAACAGTAACCCCAAACCTGAGCGAGAGAGAGAGGAGGAGGCCAGCGTGTGCCAAAGAGTGGGGGTATGGCAGTGGGGAGTCCCCAGGGCCCATGGGAAACTGGAATGTCCCTGCTCTCCCCCCAAAGAGGACCTAAGAGCCCAGGGGGGAAGAGAGCCCCACTAAGTTAGAAGGTTCAGAGCGTGAGCCGGGCATGATGGCGCACACTTGTAATCCCAGTACTTGGGAGGCTGAGACCGGAGGATCACAGGTTCGCGGCCAGCCTCAGCTACTTAGTGAGGCCCTCTGCAACTTAGTGAGACCCTGTTTCAAAATAAAGAATAAAAAATAGGGCCGGGGGTGTGCTCGGAGGTAAAATGCCCCTGGGTTCAATCCCCAGTATCACAAAAATAAAAAACAAGAAGGTTCAGAGTGTGGCTCCCAGGCCAGGGAGGGGGGAAGCCCACAGGGAGCCCAGGGCTGGAACGGTGACAGCCGGACACGGTGCACCCAGAGGAGCCCAGGGCAGCCCGGGAGACATCAGGGAGGGTCCCCAGACACAGATCCTGGGTGTCTACCCCGCCCCCCAGCTGGGGCGGCCACACTGACTGATCGCCCCTCCGGCTCCGACCACCCCTCTTCCTCATTCTCCTCTCTGCCCTTCCCTCAAACTCACCCACGTGACATGGTGGGCACTCACTGCCCGTGGACCAGGGGGCCATACTTCATACCTACGCCCTTAGATGGCGGTTCAGGGGCTTCTCCCACCCACACAGGTTCCCTCTGCTCCCCTTGAACACCCCAAGAGGTCTCCAGCAGCCCGCCCTCCCGTTGAGACCTCGAGAACCTTTCTTCCCTGGGTTCTGTCGCCCATGGGGGAAGCGGCTCCCCAGGCTGCCTGCGGGTCCCTCCGTACCCCATCCCAGCTCGCCTTTCTTGGGAACCTCCTCTCTGGGCCTCTCCTATGATCCGATGGCCGAAAGCCCCTTCCTAGTCGGGAAACCTGCTTTCCTGGGCACCGGATTAGGATTCTTCTACCTAGATCCCCCCAGACCGTTTTTGTTAG
Organism: Glis glis; assembly: GCA_004027185.1. NCBI lineage: Eukaryota > Metazoa > Chordata > Mammalia > Rodentia > Gliridae > Glis > Glis glis. The sequence goes on from PVJS01034528.1 coordinate 10,975, forward strand.
GGACCCTCCAAACACCGTGAGACTCGGGGTGCAGAGCAACCTCTCTGTGTGCGTGCTGGCCACTTTTTCCTTGGAGGAGGGAGAGAAGAATGAGCCGTGGACTGAAGGAGCCGGAATGACAGCATGGGGCACCTGGACCACAGCGATGGTGCCCGGAGCGTTTCCCCTGCGCCAGAGGCTGGCTAAGCACACGACCGTTCACCGACAACCATTGAATCCATCTTCCAGGTGACGTGAGCGATGACCAGACAGGCGAATCGCAGACACCAAGTGGCCCACAGGACTGTCCCCCCGGCCCACACACGATGGGCAGAGGAGGAAACTTTGGCTGCAGAATCTTGGGCAGGGGCGCTCCAGGGGCGCTGGAGGCTGAGCGGGGTGCACACCGCACGGCAGTTTGGGGGTGGCACAGCAGGACCCCTCTGGGTGGGCTGGGGCTTCCAGTCCCTGGGGTCTCCAGGCCCTGGAGAGGACCCCCAACCTCTGCAATCACTGGCCCCTCAGGCCTCAACCCCCCTTCTAGTCCCAGGGGCCACATCCAAAACTCCGATGACGAGCCCGCCACAGGATGTGCAGAGCTCGCTAGATCGGGCCGCAGATAGTCAGAGTGGGCTGCAAACGTGGCCCTGTCTCTGCCAGAGCGCAGGGAGGCGGGGGCATCTTCTGAAAAACCAGAGGAAAGAGTGAACCAACGGAAACAGGGCCTGGAAAGCCGTGGGGTGTCCCCGTGGGGTTCAGGTAATCGCTCACTCTAGACACGCAAGAGCCTGGGAAAAAACAAGGCGCCCGCCCTCACGCCCCCGGGCTGTGCCCACGCCATGTCCCAGCCTGAACTCGCCTCGCCCGCCTGATATCGGGGCCTCTGAGTAAACAAGGCCTCCTCCAGGAAGCCCTCTGAGCCTCTGACGGGGCGACAGCGGGCCTCTGGGTCCAGGTTGTCTGAAGTTGAGGCCAGAGTGAGCTCCGCGGGGAAGGGGTCTCAGGCCACTGCTGGGACACATCTGCAGGTGCGCTGGGGGGGGGGGGCTCTAGCCTTCCAGAGAGGGGCCACACCTCAGCTCAGGGGCCCCAAAAGGAGAGCAGCTGCCTCCACCAGGGAGCCTCCTGGGCTGCCTCCCCGACACCGCCAAGCTCCCCTGCCTCCTTCGCTCTAGGGGGTCAGATGAACACTGTCTTTTTTCTTCTTCTTTACTCTCTTCTCTCTCTCTCTCTCTTTCTCTTTAGTACTGGGATTCAACCCAGGGACATTCTATCTCTGAACTACACTCACAGCCCTTTCTAAAACTTTTTTTTACTTATTATTTATTTATTTTGGGGGGGGCGGTACCGGGGATTGAACCCAGGGGCATTCTACCTCCAAGCTACACCCCCAGCCCTATTTTTTATTCTTTATTTTGAAACAGGGTCTCACTAAGTTGCAGAGGCCTCACTAAGTAGCTGAGGCTGGCTGCGAACCCAGATCCTCCGGTCTCAGCCTCCCAGGAACTGGGATTACAAGCGTGCGCCACCACGCCCAGCCTTTTTTTATTTGGAAACAGGGTCTTGCTAAGTTGCTGAGGGCCTCGCTAAGTTGCCGAGGCTGGCCTCAACCCCACGATCCTCCGGTCTCAGCCTCCCAACTACTGGGATTGCAGATGTGCACCAATGCACCCAGCTTTCTCAATTTCTTTTTCTTTTTTTTTTTTTTTTTGCGGTAGAACCCAGGGGCATTCTACCTCGGCACTACACCCCCAGCCCTATTTTTTTTATCTTCTTTATTTTGAAACAGGGTCTCACTAAGTTGTGGAGGGTCTCACTAAGTAGCTGAAGCTGGCCACGAACCCAGCTCCTCTGGTCTCACCCTCCCAAGTACTGGGATTACAAGCGTGCACCACGACGCCCGGCTAATCTTCAGTTGCTAGTGACCCCACATCCAAGCACAGCCAAGAGTGTCCCTTGCGCCCTCTAGGGGCAGATCTGGGGCACTGCAAGCCACCACGTGCACCTCCGGAGGTTGGAGGGTCACTACCACACCTCCAAATTAAAAATGAACCCAAGATGGTTTAGGTGTATATGAAACATAAATGGATTTCATGTTTAGATTTGGTTAGGGAAGCTCCCCTGGGGGCCTCTCCAAGGGCTGGCTCCTTCTGAAACCTTCAGACTGTCATGCACGGTCACCTCCTCAGATAGCCTTTTGGAGACTCCATGTATTTAACACTGAGCACCGACCCTAGGTCTGGCCCCATTCTAGGTACTTGGAACCAGCTATGAAAACCACTGGTGAAGGTGGGCGTGGTGGCGCACGCCTGTCATCCCAGTACTTGGGAGGCTGAGACAGGAGGATCGCTGGGTCGAGTCCAGCCTCAGCAACTTAGCGAGACTCTCAGCAGCTTAGCGAAACCCTGTTCCAAAATTTTAAAACAGGGACCACAAAAAAAAAAGGGCTGGGGGTGTAGCTCAGAGGTTGAACATCCTGGGCTTAATCCCCAGGACCAAATAAAAAACAAAAAAGAGCCATGTAACAGTTAGCACTCACATCGCGGCGGGAGTGTGGCTGAATTGACACCGCTCTTCAACAGTGTGGCGCTCTTGGGACTCTCTGTGTCGCCTGTGGGGACAAGGCCTAGAATTTGGAATTTTCTTTGATAAAGAGGACAGAAACAGACGCCCAAGTGATGAGCTGGGCTGGGTATTTTCAGCTCGCTCTCCTCCCAGCCCCCTCTCCTCCTCTCCGTCTGCTCTGGGTCCTGCGAGGCTCATGCGCTGCACCTGTGGCTCCCTCCCCTCCCCCCTTCCCCTTTCCCACTGGGTTTGGCCAACAGCAGCACGTGAGACTGGCGGGCAGGGTGAGGGTGAGGGTAAGCTTGACCTCGGGGGTTTACTCCCCTGATCTCGTCCTACTGAGACGTGACGATTTGCCCACCTTCCTCCACCAAAGGGCGCATCAGGGGCGCCCTGTGACTTCCCTGAGGTCTCTCTTACTGCTCGCGTCTCTACTGGCCACAGACTCCCACTCCCGGGTACGCCAGGCTGTTTCCCCGGTCTTCGCTGGCTTCCTCCAGCTCTGCCCACCCCATCAACAAGCCCCCTCCTTCCATGCTCAATCACCCCATTTCCTTTTCCTGTGACCACCATCCTGGTCCCTCCAGCAGGAAATACCCTCCCCTGGTAAGTGCCCATAATCTTACCAGTTGCTTTGTATAATGCTTTACGTAGTGCTATATCAAGCGAATAAAAGATACTTGCTATGGGCACGCCCTCACCGCCACCCGGACCCTGGTCTTGCTGGGGGCAGAAGCGTGCCGACCATCTTTGGCTCCCTCGTTGTATTTTGATCTTGTCTACATAAGAGTTGTTCGATTAAGCCGGGCGTGGTGGCGCACGCTTGTAATCCTAGTACTTGGGAGGCTGAGACAGGAGGATCGCAGGTTCGAGGACAGCGTCAGCAATTTAGTAAGGCTCTCTCAGCAACCTAGTGAGACCCTGTTTCCAAATAAGAAATAAAATCGGTTGGGGTGTAGCTTAGAGGTAGAATGCCTCTGGGTTCAATTCCCAGTACCACACACACAAAAAAAGAGTTGTTCGATTAATAACTGTGCAATGAATGACCAGATCAATGAATCGGTGCTTTATGAAATTAATAAATCCACCATTGTTTATCAGTTTTGTCTCTAGGTAAATGTGCCAAGTCTGCGGCACCAGCCCTCCGTGCCGGATCACCATAGCACCATGCTCGGCACTCTTTCTGGGTCCACTCAAGATGGCGAGGAGAAGGTGAATATTTTGGCAGAATCCACCTCGTGGCCAGCATCCCACCACCTCTCGGCGGCGTGGGGACGGAGGACATCCGCGGTCGCAGCTCCGAGTCCCGGTGGCGGCGCCTCGCCCGGCTTAGACGAAGGAGCTGCGCTTCAGCTGTGGCTGCTTCTCTGCCAGTTTCCTGAGATTCTTTTCTTGAGACTTTTGCCAATAAGACTTGCCATTCATTATAAAAATGTTGTATGTCATATTTGCCGGAGGATATCTAAAACAAAACCACAGAAACCGCGCTGCTCCCTAAGCACACAGGAATCCCGCTGCGTCCCTGCAGGACAGGGATGAGGCCCCCGCTGCAAGGTCTCAAAATCCTCCTGCCTGTGGGGCGCTCCTCCCTCCCGCTGCCTCGTGGCTGTCCCCGCGCACATCTTCAGGATGGAGCCGCCTTCTGTCACCTCAAGGGGCGGGAGGGGAAATGGGGGTCCCATAGATGGCGGGGAGGGAAAATAGGGGTCCCACAGATGAGCCCTGGTGAGAATGGTAAAGAGGCTTGTTCTCAAGAGTTCTGAAACCCTCTGTGTCTGACTTCTACCACATTCGGTCGTCACAGAGGCAGTTCAAGGGACTCAGCACTGAGAGACAGTAATGCCACTCCTGTGGGCAAGTTTAAATACTGCCGCTCAGAGCCAGGAGGAGGGATGGAGGTGGGGGCGGCCGCCTCATCCTTTATCACACACCTCTGTCCCCTCCCTCTGGGGACGGGCACCTGACACAGTGTTGGCCAGAAGCCAGGGCCTGTGGGACGCTGCTCTTCTCCTCTGTGGTCAGAAATGTGTCCTCCCCCCTCCCCAGAGATGCAGGAGGAGGCTTGTAATTTTGAAACCAATTATACAAGCTGGGTGTGGTGATGCACACCTGTAATCCCAGTACTTGGAGGCTGAGACAGGAGGATCGCAGGTTTGAGGACAGCCTCAGCAATGTAGCAAGACTCTCAGCAACTTAGTGAGACCCTGTTTCAAAATAAAACAAATAAAAAGGGCTGGGGGTGTAGCTCGGAGGTAAAATGTCCCTGGGTTCAATCCCCAGTACCACGGGAAAAAAAAATATTAAGAAATAAGGATGGGGTAGTACAGCATTGATCCTTGGACTTCCTCTTTTCAAGTGAATAGAGTGGCAGCTTTTCATTGAGATCATGACAAAAAAAAATTTGAAATGGGGGTCTAGCTCAGAGGTACAATGCCCCTGCGTTCAATCCCTAGTACAGAGAGAGAGATTATATACATGTGCACAGTCTTGTAGGCTATTTGCTTCCCAGTGTTGCTCAAGGTTCAAGTCTCTGCGTTTGGGCCTATCATCCAAGAGGAGAATCAGACTATTTAACACGTGGTGCAATCAATACAACTGCTGTAGAGCCTTGTGTCTGGCTGTTTAGCGGCCAGTGGAGCTGTCTTGATATTCTATTTGTTTGTTTGTCTATTTGTTTGTTTGTGTTTGTGGGGGGGTGGTACTAAGGATGGAACCCAGGGGCGTTCTACCTCTGAGCTACACCCTCAGCCCTATTTTATTCTTTTATTTGGAAACAGGGCCTCACTAAGTAGCTGAGGCTGGCCACAAACCTGCGATCCTCCTGTCTCAGCCTCCCAAGTCCTGGGATTACAAGTGTGCGCCGCCACACCAGGCTGCTGTCTCCGTGTTCTAACGAGCAGCACGGCTGTGCTGGCGGGAAGGCGCTGGGCTTCGCTGCCCTCATCTCTCCTCCAAGGCTCATCCTCCCACCCTCTTCTAGAAGCACTGTGCCTTTCTTTCCTGCATCCCTATTCCTGGTCTCCACTCTTCCAGCCAGAGGCGATACCAGCTCCTCTTTCAGTGCCCCTCACCAGTAGCCTTGCCTGCAGTGGCTCAGAGAAGCCCAGCCAGTGGCCCAGCCAGGCTCAGAGAAGCCCGCCTCCTCCTAAATCCAGAACCTTCAGGAAGCTCTGGGGCACACTGGTTCAAACACACACGAGTTCCCGGAGGGGCGTGCAGAGCCACTCACAGCGGCTGCTTCCTCCTGATGTACGCGGTCAACAGGAGCAGCAACAGCACGGTGGCCGCGAGGATGGCCGCCGCCGCCCCGGTGGCGATGATGATGTTCTTCTGCAGGAAGTGCAGGAGCTGGTTGCACTGCTGGCTCCTGGACTGGACGTCTACGCACGCAAGAAGACGGGAGAGAGACAGAGAGAGGCAGCGCGCGTGCGTCCCTGCTGAGCCACCCACAACCGGGACCCAGTGCGCAAGGACAGCAAGCCACCCACAACTGGCACCCAACCCGCAAGGATAACCATGGGTTCGCTCAGAGCAGAAATGAAAATACCAGCATGAGCTGGGTGCAGTGGCCCACGCCTCTGATCCGAGTACTTGGGGGGCTGAGACAGGAGGATCACAGGTTTGAGGCCAGCCTCAACAACTTAGTAAGACCCTCAGCAACTTAGCAAGACCCTGCTTCAAAAATTTTAAAAATGAGCTGGGCATGGTGGCACACACTTGTAATCCCAATACTTGGGAGGCTGAGACAGGAGGATCGCAGGTTTGCGGCCAGCCTCAGCTACTTAGTGAGGCCCTCTGCAACTTCGTGAGATCCGGTTTCAAAATAAAGGATAAAAACTAGGGCTGGGGGTGTAGCTCAGAGATAGAATGCCCCTGAGTTCAATCCCCGGTACCGCAAAAAAAAAAATTTTTTTTAAATGAGCCAGGCGTGGTGGCACACGCTTGTAATCCCAATACTTGGGAGGCTGAGACAGGAGAATCACAGGTTTGCAGCCAGCCTCAGCAACTTAGTGAGGCTCTCTGCAACTTAGTGAGACCCTGTTTCAAAATAAGGAATAAAGCCGGGCGTGGTGGCGCACGCTTGTAATCCCAGTACTTTGGGAGGCGGAGACCGGAGGATCCGGGTTCGCGGCCAGCTTCAGCCCTCTCTCTCTCTCTCTCTCTCTCTCTCCTTAGTGAGGCCCTCCAAATCTTCGTGAGACCCGGTTTCAAAATAAAGTATAAAAAAAAATAGGGCCGGGGGTGTAGCGCGGAGGTAGAACGCCCCTGGGTTCAATCCCCGATACTGAAAAAAAAAATTAAAAAAAAAAGGAATAAAATAGGGCTGGGGGTGTAGCTCAGCCAGGTAGAATGTCCCTGGGTTCAATCCCCAGTACCACACACACAAAAAAAAAATTTTCAATGAAAAAGAGCTAGGGGTATAGCTCAGAGGTAGAACATCCCTAGGTTCAATCCCCAGTACCCCCCCATACACATACACACCAGGCAGAAGATAAGCAGCTCTAAGGATTCTTTTTTTTTTTTTTTTTTTTTTTTGGTGGTACTAGGGATGGAACCCAGGGGCATTCTACCTCTCAGCTACACCCTCAGCCCTTTTTTTTAAATTTTGAAACAGGTATCAATAGATTGATGAGAGTCTCACTACTTGCTGAGGCTGTCCTTGAACCTGTGATCCTCCTGTCTCAGCCTCCCAAGTACTGGGATTACAAGCGTGCACCACCACACCCGGCTTGATTCGTAATTTTAACTGCAGACCGTATTCTTTCGCAGGTGAATTAAGAGTGCCAACCTCTACGCCAGTAAAACACCACACAAGGCAAAACCGCACGCCTGCGTCGTGGGCAGTGGAGCGTCTTACTCAGCGCACGCTCTCTGGGTTCGTACCTGGAGTAACCGCTCCGTGAAGTGTCCCCTTATCTAGAGTCGTTAATTTCCCGCTTACATCCCTGTTGAACAGAGAGGATTCTTTGTTCCTCTTCTCTTCCGGAATGGGATCTACGAAAGACAAATGACAACACGGGGCTCTAGCTCGAATTTGGAATCTCCCCCAACGGCCCAGGTGGTAAAAGCTCAGTCCGCAGGCGGCCACACTGGGAGGCGTCGGAACCGTGAAGCGTGGGGCCTGCTGGGAGGGCTTCCAGTCATGGGGTGTGCTCCTGAAGGGGACGGTGGCACTCCAGCCCCCGCCGCCCTCTCTTTTGCTTCCCAGGCACAAAGTGAGCAGCTCTCTCTACCACGCTCCCGCCACAATGTACCACAACAGCAGGGCCAGTAGATCAGGGACGGGAACCTGTGGAACGTGAGCCCAAAGAAACCTTTTCTCTTTATAAGTTGAAGAGCTCAGCTATTTCGTTATAGCGACAGAAAGCTGGCTAACGCACAGGTTCATCTCTAAACAGCCATTGGCTTGGGATTCTGTTTTTACAACAGAAGCGATTTTGCCAGGAAAAACATGATAACCAATTTATAAGGTAATCCTTTCTTTATATAAAAAACATACTATGGCATTGACCTCAAGCCTAGTTTAGATTGACCACTGTACACCTGGGGAGACAGAGGAAAAGAAGGCTGTTTTGTAGTTAGAAAGCGGTCAAGCACGGAGTCAAGCTCTTATAAGGGAGAGAAGTCATCAGTAAAGTTGACTACTGAAGAACAGCATTAGAGAAAGGGATGTCGTCTTTGGTACTGTGCAAAAGTTCTAGAAAAATCTATCAAGATGGCAGGTTGGGACCCACCACAAAGGTCTGAGACTTGTGGGGGACTTGTTTGTTTGTTTGTTTGTTTGTTTTGGTGGGGGGCCATTGGGGGTTGAACTCAGAGGTGTTCTACCTCTGAGCTACACCCCCAGCCCTTTTTATTTTTATTTTGAAACAGGGTCTCGCTAAGCTATCGTTCACTGGCCTCGAACCTGTGATCCTCCTGTCTCAGCCTCCCATGTACTGGGATGACAGGTGTGGGTCACTGTGCCCAGCTGAACCAGGTATTCTCTGTACACGAGTGTGACTCCATCTGTCAGAGCACTGGTTTAGTCTCACACTTGGCTCTGAACTTAGGCAAGAAGAAAAAGAACTGTTACTTATGGACCCCAAATCCATTTGGACCCATTCGCATTTACTGTCCTTGGGGACTTGGTATATAGTGCCAAGAAAATGTTCTGGTTCCGGAGAATTCCAGACAACACTGGCTCCTCTGACGAAACATATGAAAGAGAGAAAGAGGGAAGGTTTTCCTTAGTATACACCGATGAGCATTTAATGGGCCCGGGTTTTGTTTTACATTTTTTTTTCTTTTTGCAGTACCGGGGATTGAACCCAGGGGCGTTCTACCTCCAAGCTACACCCCCAGCCCTATTTTTTATTCTTTATTTTGAAACAGGGTTTCGCTAAGTTGCGGAGGCCTCACTAAGTAGCTGAGGCTAGCCGCACTAAGTAGCTGAGGCTAGCCGCGAACCTGCGATCCTCTTGCCTCAGCCTCTCAAGTACTGGGATTACAAGTGTGTGCCACCACGCCCGGCTTGGTTTTACATTTTTAAGTTACAAGGCTAATATAGAATCCAACCTGTGTGCAGAACTGTGTGTTTAGAAGGTAAGATGTCAGTGTAGAGCGAACGCTCACCTGACTGCTGACTGCAGAGGAGCCCAGGAAGATACCGTGGGACGCTACCTCACGGAGTAGAGCGCGCATCTGATGCAAAATACCATGCAGGGCTCACCCTCCGCCACCCAGGGCACTTTTATTGTTGTTGGTAGGTGTTTTTTTGTTTTGTTTTGTTTTTGGTACTGGGGATTGAACCCAGAACCCAGGGGCATTCTTCTACCTTCCTATAGCCCTTTGTATATTTTGTTTTATTTTTGAAACAGGGTCTCGCTAAGTTGCTGAGAGTTTCACTGACATTGCTGAGCCTGGCCTTGAACCTGAGATCCTTCTATTTTAGCCTCCCAAGTACTGGGACTACAGGAGTGCGCCACCCTGCCCAGGGATGTTGGTAGATTTCTGATATAGAATTCCATCCTGATTAGCTGTGACTGAATAGCTATCTTACTTTCCAAAGTGCTATTATTTTTTTCAGTAACCTGAAGCTGCTTTGGAGACAAGTGTGTCCTTCGTTTCTGTCATTTCTGTGGATTGGCTTGGGGCAAGTTGTTTTCGGTCTTGTCTTATCGTCCATGGAATGAGATCTTAATGGCTACACTGGCTTGCTCAAGCCACTTCGTGCACACAGAAGCATCAAGTGTGTGGCGTGGAGAATTATCAGGGTTTGTGTTCCCAGGAACGGTGAGCCCCGCTTGCCTCTGAACAGCACCCTGACACTGCACCTCAGGGATCACCCCAAAATAGAGGGATAGTCACGCTTTAGCCCAAAGCCCCGCCCCCCATAGGTGGCGGATGCTGTTGAGAGGACTTCGGGCGGTCCTCTCCTTCACGTCTGTTGGGTTTGCCCCACCAGGAGCTGATCTCGAGCGTGCTGACATGATTCTCTCGTACGCCTAATATAATACCGAGTCCTGTAGAAATGTGTGCACTCCGAGCGCTAAGCACGAATACTTGCTTTCATTCCTGTGTCTCCTCGTAATCGCTCTGCCTGCTGGTCTTGGCTCAACAAAAGGCGCATCGTGCGGCTCTTTGGAGAGCACCTGCATCAGGATCTCATCTCAAGGGCAAGAACAGAGGCATGTCAACACCAGGCAGGGTTCACACCAGTTTGCTCCGTAAGTGAAATATACTTTTTTTGGGGGGGGCGGTACCGAGGATTGAACCCAGGAGCATTCTATCTCTGAGCTACACCCCCAGCCCGATTTTATGTTTTATTTTGAAACAGGGTCTCACTAAGTTGCTAAGGCTGGCCTTGAACCTGCAATCCTCCTGTCTCAGCCTTCCAAGTACTGGGATTACAGGCATGCTCCACCATGCCCAGCTAAAATATACTGTGTGTGTGTGTGTGTGTGTGTGTGTGTGTGTGTGTTACTAGGGATTGAACCCAGGGGCATTCTACCTCCGAGCTACACCC
>PVJS01034529.1:0-21530 GCA_004027185.1 Glis glis
AGAGAGAGAGAGAGAGAGAGAGAGAGACAGGTAGAGAGAGAGAGAGAGAGCTGAGGCTGGCCGCGAACCTGGATCCTCCGGTCTCCGCCTCTCAAAGTACTGGGGATTATAAGTGTGCACCACCACGCCCGGCTTATTGTTTGTATTCTTAATGATTGCCATTCAAACTAAAGTGATATAGAATATCAACATAGTTTTGATTTGCATTTCCCTGATTGATAATGATATTGAACTTTTAATAAATATATTTGTTGGCCTTTTCTTTTGAGAAGTTTCTATTCAGTTTAATTGCCCATTTTTCGATGGGCTTTTTTTGGTGTTAATTTTTTAATTCTTCATATATTCTAGATATGAGTCTTCTATCACAGGTATAGCTGGTAAAAAGTTTCTCCCATTCTGTAGGTTTTCTCTTCAAACTCTTGATTGTTACCTTTGGTGCACAGAATCTTTTTAATTTGATGACATCCTACTTATTGATTCTCAGTTTTATTTTCTTTGCTTTGGTTTTATTGAGGAAGTCTCTCCTAGTGCCTATATGTTGGAGAGTTGGTCCTGTGTTTTCTTCTAGTAATTGCAAAGCTTCTGGTCTAGTTTCTAGGTCTTTAATCCATCTTGAGTTGACTTTTGTGCAAGGTGAGAAATAGAGAAAAGACAGCGTTTTCAACAAATGGTGCTGGGTAAAAAACTGTATATCCATGTTTAGAAGAATGAAATTAGACTCCTATCTCTAAATAACCTCTTTTTTATAAAGTAATCAGTTTTAGTTATTTCATTGTAGTAACAGAAAATAGACTTATACACACTCCAAGTGTTACTTGTCTAGGCAGACCAAGAGAAATGTAATGCAAGCCACAGATGAGAGGCGCACGTATAACTTTATTTATTTATTATTTGGCTGTGTTGGGGGTCGAACCCAGGGTCTCACACATGCTGGGCAAGTGTTCTGCCACTGAGCTACACCCCCAGACCTCACATGTAACTTTAAATGCACACAATGTCACTGCTTAATTTGGATAGAGAATGAACATGATGCAATACTTTCCTACAACAATAAACAAATAAGCTATTGATGGCAGGTAAAAGAGAAAGAATGTTTTATGTTTGTGGGTTCAACACTGAAGAAGCCAAGGCAGATCATAAACTACACATATACTTTTAGGAATACAAGATGTTAATTAAAAGTATGATTGCATAAGCAGTTAAAATAAATGAGACATTCAAGTATGGAAGATATATGAGTTAAGGAGAGACAACCGCGATTGCAACCGAGGGACATATATAATTTACTGACACAAAAGATACTCACTGAATAAAGCCAAGCCTTTCCACTCTTGTGTTTATAAAAGAGGGTAGAAGCCAGAAATGGACATATGGTGTCCCTGTGGAGGAAAGAAAACAGATGCAAAATAAGTTATGCTTTTGCCACAACAGGTGATCAAGAAATTTATAATTTTTGAATTAATAACGAAGACAACTCCAAGACCAGAGAGAAAACTGTCACAGTATTTTGAAGGCAGTGGCAAAAGAAAAAAGAACATAAACCCTTATGAGAAAAAGTCAAAGTTTAACACCTGGAAAAAGCATCGTTCCCTTAAACCTGAAGACTCAGCTGCCTTTGTAGGAAGCGTCCCTTCGGGGTTGCAGAGTCTCGGATCCCTGCCCCTATATCCTCCAGTCCGGAGACCAGAGGCAACTCATAAAGGACTTGAAAAGCAGCCAAACTGTCATTTGACCACAATAAGAGGGAGCAAGGGAAGGCTGAGGTGGGGGCTGTGGCAGGGAGAACCTGTCCTGGGGTTTAAGGAAGACAAAAATGACAAACAAGAGAGACGGGGCCATAAAAAGGAGAAGAGAAAGCAGCGTGATTCTCAGGAAGAACGGGACCAATTGTGAAACGGAACAGTTTGCTGCTCCAGGTACCTAGGGATGAAGAACACAAAATAAAGCAAAACCAACAAACATGCTCACACAGGAAGTTGTTTTCACTAAAAACATGTAGCCATATCAGTTGATTAACCAAAATGCATACTGTAACTTTTGTAGGTAACTTAAGATCTGGGCATGTGTGTAATCCCAGTACTTAGAGGCTGACACAGGAGAATCACAGGTTCAAGGCCAACCTTGGCAACTTAAGAAGACCCTCACCAACTTAGTGATACCCTGTTTCAAAATAAAAAAATAAAAAGTCTGTGGGTATAGTTTGGAGGTAGAATGTCTCTGAGTTCAATCCCCAGTACCTATAGCATAGTATAGTATAATACAATACAATACAATACAATATAATATCCTAAGTCTGCCTGAGCAGTCACAAACCCTGAGTCCTAGTCTGAGAGTTTGATGCAATCTTTGAAATATCTCCCTAAGCAAGGAGTTTGGCTTATCCCCATCCTCCATATGCAAAATAAGTTTTGCTCCTTCTAGTGCAAACCATTAAGAATTACAAAGATAGAATTCCCAAGTCGTCCCCTTGGTGGCACTTTCAAGTTACAGGATCTTCATCTAAAGTCCCAGAAATGGGATGTGAGCCAGGACCTAGGCCACCTTCAGAATTTATGGATCTGGTATATTGTGTCATCGGGCCTCATCCAGTGTGATTACATGCAGGACAGGTAAAGATTACACCCAGCTGAAGCTTGGGCAAAACAAGCAGCAATTTTAAGTAGCAAAAGGCAGGAGGATACTTAAATTTACCTTTCCCTTGTTCCTACCTGAATTGCTCCCCACACTAAAAGAACAGTGGGGAGGAAGCCTTTCCTATCTTCTGGAGTAGTTTCCCCATCCTGCTAATCATTAGATTCACAGGAAGAACTATCAGAGCCCTCTCCCCAGACCCTCAGCCAGAACCTCAGAAGGATGGGGTCAGGAGGGCCAGGGCCCAGGACCTCCTTCTCCAAAGAGCACCCTGCTCTGATTCTTGAACTTGTTACATAGCTACACTTTGGAAATGTTGTTCTGATGATTTTAAAAATAGGATACCAGAACCAGTCTCCAGTGGACCAGGTGTAGGTTTATCCTGTTAGATTCAAGTGACACTCAGCCTCCTTTGTCACAGAAATGCAGTCCTGGGGACAACCTAAGAATAATGTTGATATCACTGAATTTTTTAAGGTTTTCTATAATTTAACATGAATAATAGTTATCAAAGAGGAAGGTAGCAGATGACATTTCTCAGCTGCTCAGTTTGCTTGAGGCACTGAGCAAAGCACCTTACTTAAATTACCTCAGTTAATCACGATGATAAATTTATGAGATACTATGATTATTATCCCTCTTTTACCAAAGACAAAACTAAGGCTTGGTGAAGTAGAAGAATTTGGCCAAGGTTAATCATTAATTACATCCAAAATATCCACGGCAATATTAATAAAACCTGAAGGGGGTCTAATAATGAAATTGGGACTGATTAGTCCACCATTCTCTTAGTTTTTGAGGTACATCCCTGACCTCTGGTTATTTAATCTCACCTAAGTTTGGAGTTCTTCATTTGCAAAGTGGATGCAGACTGACCTCATATTCTAGGCAGGCTTGACTACTGAGACAGTTCAGAGATGAAGAAGGTGTGCTTTACAGTGTGTAGAAGGCCCTTATGCGAAGTCCTGGTGGGAAATCAAGTCGATTGAATCTGAGAACAACTCTGGTTTAAATTAAAGCAAAAGAAGTAAAACATTGACCCTGTTTGGAGAACTTGTTATATAGCTACACTTTGGAAATGTTGTTCTGATGATTTTAAAAACAGGATAGCAGAACCAGTCCCCAGTGGACCAGGTGCAGGTTTATCCTGTTAGATTCAAGTGGGTTCTAAAGACTTGGCAACAAATATTTCCTTGCTGAGAAAAGTCTTTGGGAAGAGTTATCTTGGCAGTGGGAAAATTTTCTAATGTAACCCCAAATATGTAAAGCTGTAAATAAATCATGCCTTAATGCCACCAAGCCTTTCTTTATGGAAGCTAAATAGATGCAGTTTGATGAAGGCCAAACTTCTGAGTATTGACAAATGCAACAGTGCCCTAGAATTCCAACACCCTCTAGTCCCAATAAGCCACCGTGGCTAGAGTCACCCTCCAAGGGAAGACTGAAGCAACTTGAGCACAGTCACTGAATGCTTGTAACAGTCTGCTTCAAAGAGCAGATAGGAGCTGTAAATATATAAGACACATCCTGGGGATAGCTGAATCCTTCAGGACAGTAAAACTATTTGAATAAAAACTGAAATTATAAATAATAATATTTTGACCAACTAAGACAAATCAGAAGGTTTTTTGGAGTCACCAGTAGTCTGGGAATATTGAGTGATCCCATGGAACCTGAGGATTTTTCACAAGGAACAAGTCCAAGGATGAATTCCCTAACTATGGTAATTGTTCCTATGTAAATTAAATACACTTTCATTCATTCCCAAGTTACCAAGAGAAATGTCAGGGATGTTTAATGTTAGGGATGGTATAGTTTTTACACTCTTTTATAGTTTTACAAAAAGGTGAGCTTTGGGATTAAACAAACATAATCGATGTTTTAAATTCTGGATTATCCCCCTTAAAATGCATACACCTATGGCAACTTTTTTCTCTAGTCATCAGTCATTTTATCTGTGAAAGTGGAGACGATGCTCGACCATGCTGGAGTGTTCTGATGTGGTGGTGCCTGAGGCATGGCTACTCCATTAACATTAGCTGCCTTCTGCAGTTTCCTGAAATGCTTCATCTCCCTTTTAACAACACCACTGTCTACTGACAGAGGTAGATACTACATCTGAGATAGACAGCAAAAAGAACTGCATGTGTTTCTGAGGCTTTAGGGTTATGGAAATAGTAACAGAAGTAAACGAGGTGACAAATTTGAACTGGGCCTGAGCAAAAATATTCTTCTGCATGAGCTTCCATCTCCATTCCCCTACCCTCTCAAATTACTCAGAAGATTTGGTTTGGGTTAAAATATAACACTTGGAATTTTTCTTTAACATTTAATGTTTGGTCAATGTTCAGTCATTTTTGTTATTTCTAGGGTAAATATATTTCTTCAAGTGTTTTTAAATGTGTGGTACATTTTGCTTCCTCACAACAACTTTTAACATATGTTATTGAACTTTGCTTTCACAATTCATCTTCTTACGAAAAAGAAAAAAACAAAGTTACCTTAGGACTAACATAAGACGGGAAACTTCCACTCTAGGAAAATAATATTAGATTTGACATAAATTAGATGCTTGCCAGTAATTCAACCACACCTGTCAAATAAGACATTAAAATATGAAATAGAACATTAACAAAAGTCAATTTTGCTAGTGATTGAGCATAAGATTTAACTGTCTTGTAACCATAGGGAAGTTTGAAGGCAGATCTATTTTTGTTGGAAAAGCAAGTATTCATAAAATAAAGAGATTAATCAGTGGAATTTTTCACTGTACTTTCTCTCCCAAGTAACCATAGGAATAAAGAAAAATGTAGCTCATTTATCTGCAGAAAAGAATATTATGTTTACAGTAGTTTTATTCAACAATACCCTTCAAAAGTTAAGGAGAGCAAAACAAGTAAAAATACAGGAAAAGAACCACAACACAAAGTGCTAAAGGCTTCTGAAACAGGATCTGTGTGCTGTGGGATTGGCTAGGAGGGGCCCCTAACCCAGAGTGAAGTGAGGACTTGAACGTTACAGGTCATTCTCAAACATGCATTTTATTGTTTCTTGATTTGTGCTTAGTTCCCCTTGATCATACATATCACAAAATTTAATGTGCAGGGTGATCACCGGGGGATCTTGTTAATATGCAGAGTCTGAGTCTATATGTCTTCCTTAGAACCTGAGAATTTGCATTTCTTTCCAGCTCCCAGGTGATGCTCAAGCTGGTGGTTCCTGGTCCATGCTATGAGTACCAAGGTTGTAAACTGCTCTACTAGTTTCTGCCTATTATTATAGCTCCTTCAAGGACTTGTCCCCAAAGCTCCAAATAGCAAATATTTTTTTCAAATACAGGCAGGTCTGTATTTGTAAATAAGACTTAGTGATATTAATATTGGGAAAATGTACTATTTATTTATTTTTCTCTTTGTATCTACAAATGTATAACCCTCAAATAGGAGAAAAGTTGGTCAAGTGAATTTAATTCTTTTTACCAGGATTTTTAAGACCTTTGGATTCTTACTTCAATCCGATGTATTATCACTGGTACTATTTTTCTCAGCAGGTTTTCCTCTTCGTGTTGGGATGACAAACAAGACTTACTTAAAAAATTAGGCAAAAATTAAAGGCCAATTTTAAGAGAATATTGGGATTTACTGATACGAAGGTTTTGTATCCCTTTGGAAGGAGGTATATGAATAGGTACAACACGTGTGTGTTTGTGTGTGTGTGTGTGTGTGTGGTGCTGGGGATTGAACCCATGGGCCTTCTACCTCTGAGCCACACCCCCAGTCCTACTTTATTCTTTATGTAGAAACAGGGTCTTGAGAAGTTGCTGAGAGAGCCTCACTAAATTGCTGAGGCTGGCTTCAAACCTATAATCCTCCTATGTCAGCCTCCCAAGTATTGGGATTACAGGAATATGCCTCTATGCCTGGCCTAGATACAACACTTTTGAAATATAATCTGGTAATATGTCTTACATGCCATAAAAGATTGTTTTAGGTATAGAAATGTATACTAATGAAATTCCAAAATATAGGGGAAAGCTTTCTCACTTACAGAGTAGACTAAATCATCTGTAAATTTGATTTTAGCTTCACAGTTTTGCCATGTTTGCCTTTCTGGAATTTAGTGTCCAGTAGTGTTATAAGGGGCAATAGCCAGGTGTGGTGGTACATCCCTATAATCCTAGGCCAGCATGTGCTAACTTAGACCCTGTTTCAAAATAAAAATGAAAGAAAATAAAATAGAAAGAGCTGGGAGTATATCTCAGAGGTAGAATGTTCCTGAGCAACACACACACACACACACACACACACACACACACACACACACACGAATAAATTTACCTAGTCCATGGCTGGAAAATCTCATGCACTGACTTGAGAGCTCCTAACCCTGGTGATATTTCTACCACTAGTTAGTTGTATTTGGGAAAGTTATGAACACACTTTCCTTACGTAGAGCATTTTGAGGACCCAAGGATCTCCAGAGCGCTACTGATCCAGTGAGTTTAAGTTAATACTTGTCTTCTCTTTTTTGCCAAGAATAAGGCCATTGGTTATAGAAGGGACAGATGAAGCAGAGTGAGTGAGACAGGCATTCCAGGTCCTTAAATAAAGCCAAGAACTAAGAGACAATTGTAAAAGAAATGTTTTGCTTTGACCAGAGAAGGGGGTCCCATCAGGAAATACTTTTATATATGCTGTACCCCTGTGCTTCTAGGTAGGAAGGAAGCAAAGGAACTGCGCTCAGAAGGGAGTAGGTGGAAGAGTGGCAGGGTACTGAGAGCAGGGATGTTTTCAGTTCATCCCAGATTCTCAGGCTCAGTGGGTTTGCTCCAGAGTAGATATACATAAAGAATAGTAAGAGTTGTTTAGTGAATGATGAATGAGAAGGCACCTGAGGCATTGACTGTAAACTTAAAAAAGAAGAGAGAATAGTAGACTAGTGGAAGGGGACTGGGGGAGGAAGGTGGGAGGAGAAAAAGGAGGCTTGAGGAAGGAAAGAGTTCAAACATTGCTTTGGCAATATATAAAAGTATTACTACCGGTTTCACTAGCATGTACAAGGAGGGAGGAGTGGTTAGTGGGGTGGGATGTGGAGGGAGGTACACCAAGAGCTGTGCGCATGTGTATTTGTATCACATTGAACCTCACTATGATGTATAATTGCAATGTACTATTAAAGTATATAAAAGAAGAATAGAGTCTTGTCTTAAAACTGACAGACATAAAAATAGAAAAACAGAAATTGGGAGAAGTGAGGAGGAAACGAATGTGAATATTTACCAAATGAGCAGACCAGGTAACCGCAATCAGTTCCTTTAAAACAGAAAGACCTGGGATGGGATGTTACTGATAAACCCCTCATTTTCCCTGCATGCTCAATTGCCTGGACATTTTTCTCTTTACTCTTTGGAGAAGGCTGCTATCTTTAGCAGGAGAGGGGATAATCAAACTCCCAGGAGATGATTACGCTGCACACTGCCTCTATCAGAATAGACAGAGCTGACCCTCCATTGGCCTCTGTGTCACAAGCCTGCTTCCATGGATCACCCGGAGCACAGTACCAGAAGGATTTCAGGAAGTGAAGAACAGAAAGTGGGGAGAGAATATTTCCAAAGGATTTAGTGCCATAAAAACTCGGAAGTGACTCATTTATCTCCAGAATGATCTCACCTGTGTTGTCCTGTAGGGTCTGATTAGTTGGCTACAAGAGCATTCTTCTATAATTTAAGACACTAATTTTCAACTCACTTTCATGTTTCAGAATATTGCCATAAAATTTTACCATTCTTTTGTTCTTAGAAAATTAAAATTTTACAGAAAATTAAACAAAAAGGCTTCTTAGGCATTTTTTATTTAAAATATTTTTGATAATTCTTATTTCATCATACTAACTGAAAAGATTTAAATAATTTTTTTTCCACTTAAGGTCTGTAAACCTGAATTCAGACTCAAATTCAAATTCAAAACTCAGTATATCCTGGCCTTTTATCACCACAAAGTTGATATGTGAAACTGAAAATCCAGTTTCATTTTCTTTTTTGAGAAAACACACACACACACACACACACACACACACACACACACACACAGAAAATTTACTCAATTAAGTCCATAGCTCTGCCCTTCTGATTTCTAAATTTAGCTGCCAGTTTTAGAAGAATTTGCATACTCTTGAATAAATGCCACTGAAAGGGGAAAGTGGTTTAGTAAAACTACTTATATGCAGATCCCCTCCTAAAGTGCCCTGTGAATAGCTTTTATTAAGCAAGATTAAAATTGCTCATTATCCCAAAATAACTGCAGTGCATGTGATGTTATAAAAAAAGCATACACCGTAATCAGTTTGACATTTTTGGAATTTCGAAAGGTAATTAGGCTCTCCTTCTTGAAAAAAAAAATCTGCTATTGTGAGCATTTCCAGTGAAGTATAGTCCTCTTCATAGATCTTTTATTTATCACTAACGTGGCTGATGCGAGTACATGATCAAATATAGGGGAATTTGCTTCTAAAGGGCAGATAGATAACACAAACTAGAAATATATTCAAGGATAGGCACTTGGGGGCTTTGTCACGGGTGCCATTCACTGGTCTGTGCCAACACGCTGTGGTTAAATGCTGGGCTTTGGCGTCCGGCATCGCTGGAGTCCAATCCATTCCACGTGCTAGGATACGGCCTCAGGAAAGGCACTCTGCTTCTCATGTCTCAGTTTTCTCTTCTGTTCAAGAAAGATGATAACCCAAAGGGCCATATATCCCAGTTTGCCCTTGAGAATCTCTATATGTGCTTGTTGTCAGGTCAATTATTAATAGTGAGTCTTTCCAAATCTCAAAAGTGTCCCCATTTGCATGATAAATTACAAGCTAACTGTAATGAAAACCCTAGTATGGTTTTTGGCACATAATTAGCAACAAATATATTCTATAAAATAGGGATCTCTTGTGCCTGCCTCCCAAAGCTACAGTGAGAACTAAACAGGTATTCTATACAAGGAGCTCAACATGAGGCACAGAGCGAGAGCTTGATAAACAGGTCTCTATTACTGGATTTCCCACCCTGAAAATATCTGTGAGCATAGAATTCAGACCTATCTAGAAAGTTGGAATTCACAAAAATAAAAAAAAAAAACTGAGATGGAATTCTAGATAACCTATCTAAGGATTACTAGGTCTATCTGGACCACAACAGGTAGGCAGGGTTCTGTACCTAGAGAAAGTCTATATTTAAAGCTTGAGGCAGCCGGGCATGGTGGCGCACGCTTGTAATCCCAGTACTTTGGGAGGCGGAGACTGGAGGATCCGGGTTCGTGGCCAGCCTCAGCTCTCTCTCTCTCTCTCTCTTTCTCTCCCTGTCTCTCTCTCTACTTAGTGAGGCCCTCCGCAACTTCATGAGACCCGGTTTCAAAATAAAGTATAAAAAATAGGGCTGGGGGTGTAGCGCAGAGGTAGAATGCCCCTGGGTTCAATCCCCAGTACTGCAAAAAAAAAAAAAAAAGCCTGAGGCAAATCGTCAAAAGTATCTTGGATTTTAAAAAGAGAAATACTTATCTACTCACTATCTCTTTACCGGAGATGAGAGTGGGGAGTCTGGGCCTGGCTCACAGAACCAGGTGGGGTATGCAAAAGGAAGGCCCAGATTTTTGGATCTTAACCTAGTTGCTCTTCTCACTATACATCATTATGATGATTTTATACATCTTTAAAAAATTATAAAAAAGTCGAACATAGTGGCACACACTTGTAATCCCAATACTCGGGAGGCTGAGACAGAAGGATTACAGGTTCATGGCCAGCCTCAGCAACTTAATGAGGTTCTCTGCAACTTAGTGAGACCCTGTTTCAAAATTTAAAAAAAAAATAATAAAATAGGGCTGGGGGTGTAGCTTAGAGGTAGAATGCCCATGGGTTCCATCCCCAGTACCACAAAAATATATAAATTAATTAATTAATTAATTAAATGATAAAAATTGCACTTTAAAAAAAAAGTAGACTTCTGGTTTCCAGTCTAGCATGTAAAGAGGCCCAACACTTTTGTCAATTTTACCTCCAGGAGCTTTACCAGGTTTTCACAGTGACTATCAGAGAAAAATCTCTTCCTGCTTCCAGCAGTCAAAGAAACAAGGAGCTATTGAAACATGCCAGAAGATTCTGTTCTTCTTACCAGAGACTGTTTGATCAGAGCCTAAATGATTGGTGTTTTATCATAGGCTTAGTGAGCTGAGGCAAGGGAAATACCCAACTCCAGCCCACAACAGTCATTCTGTCCCACGTGAGGGGGAGGAAGGAAAACTGAGAAGCACTTGTGAAGTTCACAAAGCAGGGTGGAGACTCACTGTAAGACTGGGCCACAATACCTGACTGCTGAACACTTCCCTGCTCCTGCACCTTACCAATAAAGGCCTATGAACCACACTTCCTTTGGCACCATACATCATGTACCTTTATTAAGAAAAAAAAATTAAGCCAGGTGTGGTGGCACATGTTTGTAATCCCACTACTTGGGAGGCTGAGATAGGAGGATCACAGGTTCAAGGCCAGCCCTGGCAACTTAGCAAGACTCTCAGCAACTTGGTAAGACCCTGTCTCAAAAAAAAAGGGGATAGGGTGTAGCTTGAAGGTAGAATATCCCTGGGCTCAATCCCCAGTGCCCCCCCCAAAATAGGAAAAACATTACAAGAAACTCTAAAAGACAGAAAACGCCGTTTGGAGAGAACAAGTATTAGACCAGACTCAGATATGGCAGGTATGTTGTAATGGTCAGATATGGGATTTAAAACAACTATGATTAATATGTTAAGTTCTCCATCAGGTAAAATAGACAGCATGCAAAAACAGATGGGAAGTACAGAGACTGAAAGGCTAAGAAAAAATTAAAAGGTAATGCAAAAGGCCAAAATGTATATAGTAACCAAAACAAGGACTATCTTGATGGACTTATTATTAGACTAAAAATGGGGGAGAAAAGAATCTCTGAGATTGAAGATATAACAATAGAAATTCCCAAAATTGAGTTGGAGAGAGGAAACAAGACCAAAAAAACAGAAACTATTCTGTAACCAAAATGAAAAATTCCTTTGATGCTCTTATTAGTAGACTAGATACAGCTGAGGAAAGAATCTCTGAGACGAAGGAAATGTCAATAAAAAAAATTCCAAACAGAAAAGCAAAGAGAAAAATGACTGGAAAAATAATGAAACAGAATATCCAAGAACTAAGGGACAACTACAAAAAATATCATTGTATATAACGGGTATACCAGGAGGAAAAAGAAGAGAGAAATAAACAGAAATATCAGAAGAAATATTTGGAGGAATAATGAAAGAGAATTCCCCCCAAATTAATGCCAAATTAATACTAAAATACAGATCCAGGAAGATCAAAAAACTCCAAAGTAACTACACTTAGGCATATCATTGTTAAACTAAAGAAAATGAAGTAAAAAAATCTTGAAAAAGTCAAAGGGGGAAAAAAATCCTACCTACAAATAAATATATGAATTTCATCCAACTTCTCCGAAACCATGTAAGCAAGAAAAGAGTGGTTTGAAATATTTAAAGTGCTGAGAGAAAACAAAAAGCCCACCAACCTAGATTCCTTTTCCCTATGAAATTATCCTTCAATAGAGATGTAAAGACTGTCTGACACACAAAAATTGAAGTTTTTTTTCACTAGACCTGCATTGAAATAAATACTAAATTAAGTTAAAACAAGTTTCTTTATAGAGCAGAAAAAGGGTATAGGTTGAATCTACATAAAGAAAGGAAAAGCATCAAAGAGGTAATAAGTAAAGATAAAATAATTAATTTTATTCTTAATTGATTCTAAAGATAACAGTTTATTAGAAATAAAAAGTGATGAGATACATGTGTGTATATATGTATACTACATATATAATGTATGCATATATAAACAAATATATGCATATATATGTGAAATGAATGAATGACAGCAATCATATAAGGGCCAGGAGGGAGAAATTAGGAATATTTTGCTGTTATAAGTATTTG
The DNA here is from genome assembly GCA_004027185.1 of Glis glis. NCBI lineage: Eukaryota > Metazoa > Chordata > Mammalia > Rodentia > Gliridae > Glis > Glis glis. Next base: position 12,636 of record PVJS01034529.1, read on the forward strand.
TGTTGCCAGTGTGGTGATACAGTATTCCTTGGAAGTGTACTTGGATTAGTTGTAAGCATATCTTACAAACTCTGGGTCAAGTATTAAAAGAGAAAAAAGTATAATTTATATGCTAAGAAAGGGTAGAAAATGAAATAAAGAAAAACTGCTCATTTAAAACCACAATAGGCAGAAAAAGAGTGGAAGACCAAAATAAAAACAAAAAACAAAGGAAATAAATAGAAAACAGTAACAAACATGGTAGATATTAATCTAACTAAATAAAAAAGTAGTTGCTATAGCTAGATATAGAATGGCCCCTGAAGAGCTCATTTACTAATATTCTGTGTTGATATAGTTAAGTCATGAGAGCTGTAATCTCTGCAGTGGATAAATCAATTGTAATGGATTTCTCTGGGTGGTGGCCTGAGCTGATAGGGCGTGGCTGGAGAAGGTGGGTTCCTGGGACCTGGGCCTTGGGTATTATATATGGTTCCTCCTTCCCTCACTCTCTCTCTCTTGCTTCCAGCCTCCATGATGTGAGAGCGAATCCTTGAACTCTCCCTTTCTCTGCTTCCCGCCACCATGCCCTGAGATCCATGGCCTCACATGGACTGAAGCCTGAAACCGTGAGTTAATAAATCTTCCTTCCTCTAAATTATGTGGTCAAGTCTTTTTTTTTTTTTATGGTACTGGGGATTGAACCCAGGGGCATTCTACCTCTGAGAAATGGCCCCAGCCTATTTTATTTTATTTTGAAACAGGGTCTCACTAGGTTGATGAGAGTCTCACTACTTGCTGAAGCTGGTCTCAAACCTGCAATCCTCCTGTCTCAGCCTCCAAAGTACTGGGATTACAGGCTTGTGCCATTATAACTATGAAAATGCTGACTAATACAGTAGTTAAATATCAAGTGTTCTAAATACCAATTAAAAGACAGAGACTGACAAAGTGGATCAAAAATCAAGATTTGACTATTAAATCCACTACAAAATTCCACTATTTATTTATTTATTTATTTATTTATTTATTTATGTTACTGAAGTTTTAACTCAGAGGCATTCTACCTCTGAGATAATCCCCCAGCTCTTTTTATTTTTTGTTTTTGAAACAGGGTCACACTAGGTTGCTGAGAGTCTCACTATGCTGCTGAGGCTGTCCTTGAACCTATGATTCTTCCGTCTCAGCCTCCCAAGTATTTGGATTATAGGCACATGCCACCTTGGTTTAAGAAACCCACTTTAAATATAAAGACACATGTAGACCTAAAGTAAAAAAATGAATAAATATATACCATGCTAACACTAATAAAAAAGTAGAGTAGCTGTATTCATTTCATATAGAGCAGACCTCAGAGCAAGGTAAGTTATCAGAAATGAAGAAGGACACTAACCTTGATTACAGAGACTGATTCCTTGAAAGATACAATCTGCCCAAACTCACAATAGGAAATGCACATCTGAACAGGATTACATCTTTTAAAGAAATTCAACCAGTAATTAATATTCTTCTTTTTTAAATTAATGTGCATTTATTGGTGCATTATAGTCTCACATCATAATGTAAAATCATGTTGACAATGGCATACATGCACTCAGCATTTGGTGCCTCCTCCGCCTCACCATTTCCCCCCTTCCCAATACAGAGTACTGAGGTTGATGTTGGTATAGTCACATATGTACCCATAGTCGATGGTAAAATTTAGAAAGCCCTAGGTCTAGATGGGTTCACTGGTCAATTCTACCGTGCATTAAGGGAGAAATCATGTCAATTCTCTATATACTCTTCCAGAAGATAGGAGCAGAGAAAATATATCTTAATGAGGCTAGAATCATCCTAATACCAAAACCAGACATACACGAAGACAAAATTATGGTGCAATAAGTCTCATGAACATAGATTTAGAAGTCATCAGCACAATATTAGCAAATCGGATGCACAAAATGTATAAAAATAATTATATTCCATGACCAAGTGAGATGAAATATTATTATATTATATTAACTATATTCTATAACCAAAGGATATATTTTCAGGTATGAGATAATGGTTTGACATCCAAAAATAAATTTATGCAGTGATATTATATCAACAGACTAAAAACAAAAATTACTTGGTCATATCAATAGACATAGAAAAAGCATTTGAAAAATATAATAGATATTTAAGATAAAATAAACATCAATATCAACAACAAAATCATCATCATCAACAGCATACTTCTCAGGAATAGATAGGAACTTCTTCAACTTGATAAAGAGCATCTATAAAAAATCTACAGATAACATCATTCTTAATTATAAGAAACTTGAAACTTTCCTGATAAAATCAAGAACAAAGCTAAGATGTCTCCTTTCACCACTTCTTTCCAATATCATGCTGAAAGCCCTACTTAATGTAATAATAGAAAAATGAGATAAAAGTTATATAGATTGGAAAGGAAGATATCTGTCTTTGCTTATAGATTATATATGTATATATAATATATATATTATATATATATAAAATTTTAAAGAATTGGCCGAAGGTGCCTTCTAGAACTAATAAGTGGTTAAAAGTTCATACAAAAAGTTAATTGGCTTTTCATAAAAGACCAATGTACAAGTAGAATTTGAAATAAAAGACACATTTGAAAAAATTGAAAATTTTTGAAAAAAAAGACTTTCATTAGCAACCCCCCAAAATTATATTCCTAGGAACAAACCTAATGAGAGGTACACAAAATCTATACATGTAGTCTGTAGGAAAACTACAAAACTGATTAAAGATCAAAGAACTAAATATATAGTTACTTCATGTTTATGGATAAGGAGAATCAATGTTGTCAGGATGACCATTCTTCCCAAATTAACCTACTCATTCAATATAATTCCAATAAAAACATCGTGAAGTTAGTTTGTGAATATTAACAAGCTTAAAATTTATATGGAGAAGGAAAAACTAGCATACCTAGCATAACATTGTAGGATACAAACATAGTCAAAGGACTAACACTAACTGACTTCAAGACTTAAAGCTTCAGTAATGGGGACAATGTTGTATTGGTGAATGAATAGATCAATGAAACCGACTAGAGTGTCCAGCAATAGACCTATATAAGTACAGTCAACTGATCATTGACAAAAAAATAAATGCAATATACTCTTGTTTTTTAACAAAAGACACTGGAACTATTGGATATCCACATGCAGAAAAATGAATCTAGATACAGACTTTATACCATTCACAAAAATTAACTCAATATGGATCATACACAAATGTGAAATATAAAACTATTAAACTCCTTAAAGATAATACAGGAGAAAATCTAGATGACCTTGGGGTTGGCAATGACTTTTCAGATATGACACCAAGGGCACAATCCATAAAAAAATTTATAAGCTGGACTTCATTAAAATTGAAAAATTCTGTTCTGCAAGATACACTGTTAAGAGAACAAGAAGACAAGTGCAGACTCCGGAAAATATTTGCACATGACATATCTGATAAAGGACTATTAACCAAAATATACAAAGATATCATAAAGTAAACAACAACAAAATGAATAACCTGATTTAGAAATAGGCAAAAGATCTGAACAGACACTTCATAACAGAATACTAAAGAAGGCAAATAGGCATATAAAAAGATGCTCAACATCATATGTTATTACGGAATTCCATATTAAAACAATGAGATACCACTATATACCTATTAAGTGGCCAATTTGAAACACTGACACCAAATGCTGGCAAGGATGTGGAGCTGCAGGAACTCTCATTTATTGCTGGTGGGAATGCAAAATGGTACAACAACTTTGGAAGATGGTTTGGCAGATTCTTACAAAATGAAACAAACTCTTACCATATGATCCAGCAATCATTCTCTTTGGTCTTTATCCAAATGAGCTGAAAACTTATGTTCACACAAAAACCTGCACACAAATGTGTATTGCAGCTTTATCCATGATTGCCAAAACGTGGAAGCAACCATGTTGCCCTTCAGTAGGTGAATAGATTAAAACAACAACAACACACACACACACACACACACACACACACACACACACACACATACACACACACACACACACACCCTGTGGTATATCCAGATAATAGAATATTATTCTAAACTAAAATAAATGAGCTACCAAGCCATGAAAAACCACAGAGGATACTTACTGCATGTTGCTAAGTGATAGAAGCCAATCAGAGGCTTTGTACTCTGGAATCCAATTTTATGACATTCTGGAAAAGCAAAACTGTGGAGACAGTGAAAAAATTAGTGATAATCAGGGTTTAGTGGGGAGTGAGGGATGAATAGATAGAGAAGAGGTGATATTTGGATAGTGAAACTATTTTATAGGACACTGTACTGGTGTGTATGTGTCAGCACTAAGAGTGAGCCTTAATGTAAACTATGGACTTTCGGGGATAATGAGGTGTCAGTGTGGGTTCATGGATTGTAACACATGAACCACTATGGTGGGGGATTTTTATAGTGAGGCTAAGCAGTGTGTATGTCAGAATGGGAGGTACACGGTACATCTTTGCACCTTATGCTCTTCACTATGAACCTAAAACCGCTCTTAAATTAAGTCTGCTTAAAACATACCACATTCATTTTAGAGTCACTGTTCTCCACCAAAATTACTTGGCAACAAATTCGAGTTGTTTAGGATGTTCTTTACATGGATTTTGTGTCTCCACTGACTTATGTGGATTTATTGGCACAGCTCTTCCAGAATCTGACAGTAAATGAAGTTTTTCTCTTCTTTCACAAGTGCAATGCCAAGGAAAATCAAAAGATTTCTTGTGTATCTAAGGGCATGTTAATGCTATCTAGTGAGATCTATTTAAACAAGCAACTTCATTTAATGATTTGACATATTATACCATCAACTCTGTGAAGGAGATGAGATAGTTCCATGTTAAAAAGTCTTTTTTAAAAAATATATTACCTCTTTCTTTTTCCTTTCTTTCTTCTTTCTTTCTCTCTTTCTTTCTCTCTTTCTTTCTTTCTTTCTCTCTCTCTCTCTCTCTCTCTCTCTCTCTCTCTTCCTTCCTTCCTTCCTTCCTTCCTTCCTTCCTTCCCTCCCTCCCTCCCTCCCTCCCTCCCTCCCTCCCTTCTTTCTTTCTTTCTTTCTTTCTTTCTTTCTTTCTTTCTTTCTTTCTTTCTTTCTTTCCTTTCTTTCTTTCTTTCTTTCTTTCTTTCTTTCTTTCTTTCTGTGGTACTGGGGATGGAATCAGAGGTATTCTACCTCTGAGCTATACCCTCCAGCCCTGTTTTATTCTTGTTTTGAAGCAGGGTCTCACTGAGCTGCAGAGGGCCTCACTAAGTTGCTGAGTCTGGCCTCTTTCAATCTCCATCCTGGCAGGAAATAGAGAGAAAGCAGAACGGGGTATTCAAGGACAATTTCACAAGATGGCTATCTACAGCTATCCTCAGAGATGGTGGCAGTGTTTCGGGGAACTGACAGGGATGACTATTACTATGCTAGGGCACTGGAAGTTAGGAGCTCTGTAGAGAGGACAGCCTGACAAGGGCTGTCCCTCAGGTAGGGAAATAGGGTCATCTCTCCATGATTCAGCCAAGAGGTGGCTACAACAATTAACATGTTCACCTCCCTGATCTCCTTCCAGTGCCTCCTACTTGCTAAACTTACTAGAAACCAGGGGCAAGGATCAATGTCTAGGCACACAGCAGGGTGAATCTGAAGATAAAAGCAAAAGATACCTAGAAAATTAATCAATTTGTTTCAGACTCTCTTTCCCCTCTCACTTGCTTTTTCTTTCTTCTTTTCCTATTTCATGTATGTGTGTGTGTGTGGGGGGGTACTGGGGATTGAGCCCAAGAGCACTCTATCTTTGAGCTACACCCCAGCCCTATATTTTTAATTTCAAAACAGGTTCTCACTAAGTTGCTGAGGGCCTCACCAAGTCGTTAAGGCTGGCCTTGAACTTATGGTCCTCCTGTTTCAGCCCCCCCCAAATACTGGGATTACAGACATGTGCCACCATACCTGGATTGCTTTTATTTTTTATGGAAAAATTAGCAAAGTCATGAGGCATCCATGCTTCAAAGGGTTATGGTGACATAATAACCCCAAAACCAAAACGTCAAATTTTTCTCTTTTGGTGTTCTTATTTATGATCTACAGATAAAAGACACTAATTGGTTGGAGCCATCTTTTACCCTATACCCAAGACTATACAAAATTTTCTAGGACTGGTCTGGGAAGGATATAGAATTCTTAAATTATGTCCAGGGTTTCAATGTAGACAAATTCTGTCCCCCCTTTCCCAAGTATGCAAAAGCCTGGGATCCCTGTGTGCAGTTTAGTGAGAACAGTGTTTGTTTGTGTGTCAGTGCAGAGGATCCTCAGAGGCCCTATGCTTTCTGGAGTTGCAGTAGAAAAGTCAACACTTCTTCCAGGCTGAAGGAAACACAGAGAGCATTCTAGAGGGCCGTAAAGGTTGGGAAAATGCTGTAGAGACCTGCCCAGAGCAGCATGTATAAATGAGGCATGAATAAGGCATCTCAGAGACTATCACCATGGAAGGAGGACAACCTCCCTCCAGCCTTCCAAACTCTTGAGCTCTTCCCCTCACCCTGGAACACCATACTGTGAAAAGACTAGACACCAAGCTTGAATCACAGGATGGTCAGTTGCTGTTACTAGGAGAAAAGGGGCTCAAAATAGAAATCAGATTCATCTGTAGAAAAACAGTTACATTCTTGGAATAATTCAGTTTGTGGTCCAAGATTCCTCCTAATCTGCTATACTCATTTGTATGGATCAAGAAACTGAGGAGTTAAACAGTTTTCCCCTATTGGAAGAAACTAACTTTTGCCAAGAGTTTCCCATGAAAAGAATTCTGATAGGTGATTTTTGTGAGCTGATTGAGGTGGAGATATTTGGTGAGTGCTAGGTTAGAAAGCTAAACTGTGGCTGCAAATTAGAAGATACTGGTATATTAAGATACAGTCGATTATATTCATGTCTGGTGGCTGCTATAACAAATTACCACAAACTTAGTGGCTTAAAACAACAGATTTATTATCTCACAGTTCTGGAGATCAGATGTTCAAAACTGCCTTCCCTGAGCCCAAACCAAGGTGTCAATAGCCTACGCTCCTTTAAGAGGCTCTTGGGGAAAGCCTGGACCCTTGCCTTTTCCAGATTATAGAACTACATTTCTTGCATTCCTTGATTTGTGGCCACTTCTTTATCTTCAACGTCTGCAGTGTAGCATCTTCAAATTTTCTCCCTATTGACATCATCACACTGCCTTTTCCTCTAACTCTTGACTTTTCTTGACTTCCTCTGATAGAAACCCTTGTGATTACAATGAGTTTACCCAGATAATCCTAGATAATCTTCTCATTTCAAGACCTTTGACTTGATCACATCTGCAGTATCCCCTTTGCAATATAAGGTCTCATTCACAGGTTCTGGGGATTAGGGAGTGGACATCTTTGGAGTCATTATTCAGCCTAACACGTGTGTGAATACAATATTGAGAGATGTGTAAACCTAGGTATATATTGGATTAGTCAGTATGTTTGGGAAGATTTCCTCTCTGAGCCTCATGTGGGATGGATATTCCTGCTCAACATGGCCGCTTGCCAGTGGTCCCTAATTCAGAGTCTGAGGATCACAGCAAACTTATTGCCAAAATGTGACTGAGGCTTAGAACAGAAGTGTGGAGCTTGTCTTAGCACCTGAAATATAGCATTTCTGTTGGCCAAAAAGAGATAACAGACCCTCCTTTGCTCTCTCATCCAAAGGATTTGTCTCTTCCAAATAGAAAATGAGGAATCTATTCCAGCACTTAGGAACTTCAATTTCTCTTCCCAAAGAAGGTGATGGGAAATAGGAGGATTCTGGGAATCATGTAGATTCTGCCATTCTGTGTAGAAGGCACAGAATGGCAGGAGAATAACATGAAGAGAATATGTTGACAATTAGCTCATATGCTGAAGGAGATGAAGGGTGGTAGTGAAGTTAGAGAGACTAGGAAAAGTCAAAATAAGTGAATAATTAGTATCAGTCAGGGTTCTTCAGAGAAAGGATTCACAGACTTCCACAAACACATGCATACACATACACATGCACATACATGCACAGTAACACATGCACACACATATAAAACAGATTATATACACTGTATATATAAAGACATTTAAGCCGGGCATGGTGGCGCACGCTTGTAATCCCAGTACTTTGGGAGGCAGAGACCAGAGGATCCGGGTTCGCGGCCAGCCTCAGCGCTCTCTCTCTCTCTCTCTCTCTCTCTCTCTCTACCTAGTGAGGCCCTCCGCAACTTCGTGAGACCTGGTTTCAAAATAAAGTACAAAAAAATAGGGCCGGGGGTGTAGCGCGGAGGTAGAACGCCCCTGGGTTCAATCCCCAGTACCGCAAAAAAGAAGACATTTATTTTGAGGAATTGGCTTATATAATTGTGGGGTACAGTAAGTTTGAAATCCATAGAGCAGGCTAGCAGGCTCAACATCTTCAGACAGGAGCTGAAAGCTGAAGTTTTGAGGCAGAATTTCTTCTTTCTCAAGGAAACCTAGGTTTTGCTCTTCAGGATTTAGCACTGATGGTTATATGGTAGATAGGCCAGATTATCAAAGATAATCTCCTTAAAGTTAACTGATGAGAGATGTTGACCACAACTAAAAAAATACCTTCTGGGCCAGGCGTGGTGGCGCACGCTTGTAATCCCAGTACTTTGGGAGGCAGAGACCAGAGGATCCGGGTTCACGGCCAGCCTCAGCTCTCACTCTCTCTCTGTCTCTCTCTCTCTCTCTCTCCCTGTCTCTCTCTCTCTCTCTCTCTCTCTCTCTCTACTTAGTGAGGCCCTCCGCAACCTCGTAAGACCTGGTTTCAAAATAAAGTATAAAAAAATAGGGCCGGGGGTGTAGCACGGA
>PVJS01034530.1:0-21525 GCA_004027185.1 Glis glis
AGAGAGAGAGAGAGAGAGAGAGAGGAGAGATAAATTGTGCGCGCGCGCGCCTGCGCATGCGCGCTGAGGTTGGCCGCGAACTCGGATCCTCTGGTCTCCACCTCCCAAAGTACTGGGATTACAAGCGTGCGCCACCACGCCCGGCTTCAGTCTGTATTTTTTAACAGCTACCAGAGGGCTGCAAGCAGTTACAAGGATGATGTAGAGAAGGTTCTGGGACCTGGATTCAACTCCTGGTCAGCTTCAGCAGCACCTCCAAGGTAGGAAACCTCAGTCATGCAAATGCAGGCAAAGCTGCCTTTACCTCCCCCAGCCACACTTGCCCTATGGTGTCTGAGCAGCAGCCCAATCCTCCCAAGCCTTAACCGTCTCTGGGACCTGCTTAGACAGCACGGGTCTGCCAGGGCCTGGCTCTTAGGAGACCGAGACAAGGAAACGGAACCAGAACCAGACAGTAGCCTACAGGCAAAACTATGACATCTACCAGGATGATTTCCTTCAAGTGTGGCTTAAAAGAAAAGAAGCCAATGAAGGAGTCACCAAGGGATCCAGTGACTGGGGAACAGTGGGAGCCAGGGTGCCCTGCCTGGGCTCAGATCCTAGCTTCCGCACTCAGGAGCAGCGTGACACCTCTCCGTGCTTGTTTCCTGTCTGCAGAACACAGGTAGTGAGGGGCAGGTTGTGTGGGCTGAACAGGCAGGTCACCAGTGCAGCTGTGAGCAAGTTCTGTTGAGGGATTGTAAGAAAACCAAGGTTGCAAACCTTAGGCTGGGACTGAAGTCCCATCCAGACTCAGTTTCCCCAGATCTGTTAAGGGAGGGAAGCTGTGGCTCCTCAGACAAAAACAGATATTTTTCTATCTCTGAGCTACAGCCCCAGCTTTTCTTTTTTTAAAGCACCCTTTTTTTCTTTTGGTGCTGGGGATTGAACCCAGGGCTTTGCACATGCTAAGGAGATGGTCTACCACTGAGCTACACCCCCAGTCCCAAATCATCCGATTTTTAGATGACAAGTATGATGTGCTGATATTGAAGGAAGAGACTTCTGCTGCAGTGCTGGCTCTAAATGCTGATCCCAGCTTCTGGGGCAAGCTGCTAGTTCTCCAGAGCAGGCCCCGGCCCCTCCCACCCGGCTGCCCGCAGCCCCCAGCAGTCCTCACCCTAGCAGTGACACGTGATCCCCGCACCTGTCCTCCCTTCTCACTTAGTCTACTTCTTGGTGGTCTCCAAGAGTTGAGGGACCCAGGTCCACCAAGCAGACACAACTGGCATGCGTGGGGCTCTGCGTGGGGCGTCTATGTGAGAAGTGGGGAGGCATACAGGCCAGAGAATGTGGAGGAAGGCCGACAGAAGCCCATGTCTGGGGAAGGCTGGACAAAGCTGCCTAGGAGTCCCTGCACCAAAGTTGGCTGCAGAGTTCTGATGCCAGGGATGAGCTCGGGAGCCACTGGCAGGAACAGTTGGGACCGCGGTGGGCCTGGGTGGCCCTGGCTCCCTGCAGCAGGGCCTGGTAGGTGCACTTCCCTCAAGTACCACGTTTCCTTTAGGAAGTCTGGCAGGTTCCCCACACTGAGTACCTGGCTCTCTGCCTACAGGTTTCCCCAAATGTCTGCTGGGGGGCTGGGAGCTCCCTGAGGCAGGGGTAACAGGCACGAGCAAACAGCAGGCACTCAACTTGCTGAAGGAATGAGCCTTGAGGACAGTTCTCCTTTGTCACACCTTCAGCAAATTCACTTTCTAAATTCACCAGCAGCCAGGTGTGGTGGCACGTGCCTGTAATCCCAGTACTTGGGAGGTTGAGACAGGAAGATCACAGGTTTGAGGCCAGTCTCAGCAACTTAGCGAGATCCTGTTTCAAAATAAAAAATAAAATAGGGCTTGGAGTGTAGTTCAGAGGTAGAATGTCCCTAGGTTCCATTCCCAGTAAAACACACACACACACACACACACACACACACACATACACAGGCTTGGGTATGTAGCTCAGAAGTAGAATGCCCTTGGGTTCAATCCCCAGTATCCTCCCACCAAAAGAAAATAGGGCTGGGGGTGTAAATTAGAGGTAGAACGCTCCTAGGTTCAATCCCCAGTATCATAAAAATAAATAAATAAATTCACCAGCAGTCTGAAACCATCTGCCTGTTGCTTGTCCTGGAAAAGGGTTCCTAAAATCAAGAAAATCCTAGGACTGCTGGGTGGCAGACACCTGTAATCCCAGCTACTTGGGAGGCAGAGGTGGGAGGATTGTAAATTCAAAGTTGGCCTCTCCCAGCCTCAGCTACTTAGTGAGGCCCTCTGCAACTTCGTGAGACCCGGCTTCAAAATAAAGTATAAAAAATAGGACCATGCCGGGCGTGGTGGCGCATGCTTATAATCCCAGTACTTTGGGAGGCGGAGACCGGAGGATCCGGGTTCGCGGCCAGCCTCAGCTCTCTCGTTCTCTCTCTCCCTGTCTCTCTCTCTCTCTCTGTCTCTCTCCTTAGTGAGGCCTTCCACAACTTCTTGAGACCCGCTTTCAAAATAAAGTATAAAAAATAGGGCTGGGGGTGTAGCGTGGAGGTAGAACGCACCTGGGTTCAATCCCCGGTACCGCAAAAAAAAAAAAAAAAAAGGACCAGGGGTGTAGCTCGGAGGTAGAATGCCCCTGGGTTCAATCCCCAGTACCGTGCAAAACAAAACAAACAAACAAAAAAACCAAAGTTGGCCTCTGCAATTTAGCAAGACCCTGTCTCAAGCAAAAATAAAAAGGACTGGGGATGTAGCTCAGTGGTAAGAGTGCATGTACAAAGACTAACATGTACAAAACCCTGGGTTCAATCTCTAATACCACCAAAAAGAGAAAAAGAAAGAAAATCATAAGACTGCAGGAGCCCCTTGTTCAGAGAGAAACCAAATGAAAATATTCCTTCCCAATTCCATGCATACATGGATGCCACCTGAAGCTTCTGTACATCCTAGATCCTGGGACAGCACCAGGTGCTGCTTGTTTCTAGAATCCTGCGGGGCTTCTGCTTCCTGACCTGCTCACCTAACTCAACCCTCCAGCTGCCTCTGCGTTCTCACCAGAGACTGTCAGAGCAACAGATGGTGCAGATTTCACCTTCTGGTTTCAGAACTCCCGACTCAGTGTGATCAGGGATGCTGCCCTTCTGCAGGAGGAGAGCCCGGGGCTCCCAGGCTGCCACTTGTCAGAGGGGTGGGCACCCACAGGCCGACTCGGGGGTACAAATGTTCCCTAATGCCAATGCCTGACACTGGTTCCCATCAATACTGCAAATAGCTCCAGGGAGTACTGCTTTTTTTCACTCTCTCTCTCTCTTTTTTTTTTTTTTTTTTTTTTTGTGGTGCTGGAGATTGAATCCAGGGCTTTGTCCTGGAAGTATTTCCAAAGGGCAGATCTGTTCCAACTTAAAATCTTCGAATCTCCTCACTGAGCTCAGGACCCCCTAGGGTCTAAGAACAGAAGGCCCCCAGTCACTGCCTCCCTGCTCTAGACTGCACGTCCCACTGTCTCGCCCTAGCAACCCGCTCGAGGTGCTGCTTTTACTGTGCCTGAAATGCCTAACCTCTAAACACACTGTTCTTTCCCTGGATAGGTTGTTTCCCCACCGTGTTCTGCCACTCAAGCCTACATCCCTGCACAGGAGCTGGCACACAGCAGGACAGTATGACCAGTAGTGGAATAGAAGCTGAAATGTGAGAAGACACAGGAGAGAAGATGACAGTGTGCCTGGAACCCATTCTTGCGATTCATGTCATTCTCATCAACCACAGATTACATTTTTGCCAAACATGAAGTTTTCCTCCCACCTAAGGTACATTAAATTGAACTTAACGCTGTGTGACTAATTTCCCAGTATTGCTAAGAAGGATGATGAGGTATTTGGGGATACATATTTACTTTTAATAGAAAAAAAATTCTCTCCTCAAGTGTCACTGCACACTGAGGGCCAAGAGTCATGCTGGCTGACTTGTGCTTTCCATCCTCAAGTAGGTGCACCTCTCAGAGCCCAGTGAAAACATTCCGTGCCCAAGCACACCTACTGCTTCTGCCACCACCATGACACAACAACCAAATCGTAAGAGAGACTGAGATATGAATGTTTTTCTGGCTCAAGGGCAAAGCTTTTGTCCCTCTTCCTGACTGTGCAGAACGGAAGAGTCTTGAGATCCCACATGGGGACTGAGCTTCTGCTTGGTCCTGCTGAGCTGCGTACGCTGCTAACACCAGGTCACCACACCTGGCACACCCGGATCAACTCCTTCAAGGCCTTTAGCCCTTCCATGCTCTTGTCCTTCAAGGCCATGGACAGGAGGACTGCTCTGTTTCCAGCTTCTTGAGACACAAATGCTACCAGGTTCTTTGCAAAGACATGGATGAGTGGCTGGTGAAGGGAAGGGAGAAAACCAATGTGACTGTTTTTTTCTTTGGTGCTTCCATTGAGCGTCCCTCAGGAACCCTGCCTGGCTTCCCACACCACCATTAAATCGCTGCCCAGTAAACTCGATGTGACAGTGATTCAGAGCTCAAGAACACACTCCACACTGCAGGCATAAACAAACTGCTAAAGAGGCATCATTAACTTTATTTCCTTGGTGCCTTCTGTGTCGCCGTCTCTCTGCCTATCTCTAATCTGGAAGGACTCATGAAAGACAGGCCTGGAGCGGGGAACTCTGTCAAATCTCATGGAGCCCAGGAGGCCACTCATTAACATAATATATCATGACAGGGTCAAACTGAGGAGGAAGCGCCTGCATCACAATATCAATACCTCCACTTGTCTGCTGGATAAAATGCTGACTGGCTAAGAAAAGCATCATCAAGGGCAGGCGGGATGCCCTCAGACCCACAGAGGTGCAGGAGGATGTTACTGCTGTTTGTGTGGCGGTGGTGGAGAGTGTTGCCTACCTACTCCACAACCTGACAATTTACAGCCAGGAAAGAGGGCTCTCATCCACCCTGGGGTCCCCTCCCAACCACTTTACCTCGTCCTGCCCAAGAAGGACTTTCGTGGTGAGCACTGGCTTGCTGATGTCGCTGGTCACGGGGCTGGGCTCCAGAGAGACCAGGGTCCCCATCTTGCCGAACTGGGTCACCACCACCAGAATGTGGCTGCTGAAGGCCGTGCAGACCACCTGGGTGGGGACCCCGCACACCACTTCCGTCTTCTGTTTCGATACTACCAACGGTTTGCTCTCCATAGTCCCCTCTCCAATGGGGGCTTTGAGTTTTACAAGAGAGAAAAAAGGAGTCAAACAGCGTCACAACTTGGGATCCCAAACAAGCATCATTTGGCTTTACAGGACAAACGCAAGCCGGTCCATCTGAAAGCAAGTGTCACACCCTCGCGGACCTCGCCTGGCCTTTCCGCAGCGGCGGGCTGGCGGACGCCCTCCCGCCGCCGCCAGCCCCGTCCCCCCGGTTTTCCCCGCGGAACCAGTCGCGCCCTGGGGTCGGGAGAGCGGCCCGGGACCCGCGCTTACCGCTACCCACCGCGCCGGAAGCGGCTCCGTGCGGGCGACGCCGTCCGCCCCACCGCCGGAAGTGCAGGCCGCGGGCTTCCGGTCCAGGGCCGCGCGGCGGCTGGTCCGTGGGGCGCCTGTGCTCTGGCGCCTGGGTTCCGAGCCGATGGAGGGCCGGGGCTCGGTGGAGCGGACCCGCGGCTACACAGGGCGATGCAGCCCTCGGGGCACCGCGGCCCCAGCCCTGTGGGCGGAGCTGGGAGCCCCGTGGGGCGGCCCGGAGGCCTGGGCTGTGCGAGGGTCACGGCGATAATGGCTGACGCCTGTTTCCACGGGGTGTGCCAGGCATCGTCTAAGCGCTCAGTATATACGCTGTATATACACACATAGACGTGTGTGTACTGTGTATGTGTATATATATATATGATTTTTTTTGGTACTGGGGACAACCTAGGGGCGTTCTACCTCGAGCTACACCCTCATCCCATTTATTCATTCATTCATTCATTTTTTGTTTGTTTTTGTTTTTTGCGGTACTGGGGATTGAACTCAGAGGCATTCTACCTCCAAGCTACACCTCCAGCCCCATTTTTATTCTTTATTTTGAAACAGGGTCTCACTAAGTTGCGGAGAGCTTCACTAAATAGCCGAGGCTGGCCGCAAACCTGCGATCCTCCTGTCTCAGCTTCCCAAGTACGGGGATTACAAATTGCGCCACCACCTGACTTCATGTTTTGGCATTGGGGATTGAACCCAGGGGCATTCCACCTCCAAGTCACACCCCAGCCCCATTTTATTTTTTATTTTTGAAACAGGGTCTTGCTAAATTGGTGAGAGTTTCACTAAATTGCTGAGGCTGGCCTTGAACCTGTCTCAGCCTCCCAAATACTGGGATTACAGGCGTATGCCATCAGGCCCAACTTTTTAAAATTTATTTATTTATTGCGGTACTGGGGATTGAACCCAGGGGCATTCTACCTCCAAGCTACACCCCCAGCCCTATTTTTTTTAATCTTTATTTTGAACTAGGGTCTCACTAAGTTGTGGGGGCCTCACTAAGTAGCTGAGACTGGCAGCGAACCCGGATCCTCCGGTCTCAGCCTCCCAAGTACTGGGATTACAAGCGTGTGCCACCACGCCTGGCTTATTTCTTTATTTTTTAGGCAGGGACTCCCTAAATTGCCCATGCTGGCCTTGAGCTTGGGATCCTCTGCCTCAGCCTCCCGAGTCGCTGGGATTACCTGCACAAACGCTCAATATATAGCTACTCTAATCTTCACGGCCAGCTCAGCAAAAACGCTCTGCCTGTTTTACACAGGTGTCCCATTCATGGACCCGGCCCACCTTCCCTCTCCAGAAGGCCTGCACCTGTGGAGCTATATGAACTTGTCGCTGCTGCAGCGGTGGTTGCGGGGCCTCCTGGCCTAGGGTGGCTTGAGCCTGGGGCCCTTCCCCAGGAACAGCAGCCCTGGACTGAGGGTGGCCTGAGCCTGGGAAGCTTCCCCAGGATCAGCGGCCCTGATACCTCATCTTCGAAGCCCTCTGTCTCCTTTGCTAAAGCCCTGTCAAACCCTCACTCCTGTCTACACACGGAAGCCTTAGTAAGCCTCAGCATCTCTAGTCTTTACTCCTTCTTCTCATGAATTAATGACCCCCTCGTCCAATCTCAGTCAAGTCAAATGAAGCATGCTCCTTCCAAAATGATTTCTGGTGGCGTAAAATAAAAGGCATGCATACAAAACATGACCAAAATAGACATAAATCAAGAAGAAATTCATTTTTTGAGCATTCTTGCAGTTGGCACACAAAAGGAAAGATTAGGGTTTCATGGTACTAATACTTAAGGAGCAGGAAACATATCAATTTCCCCACAAAATCTTTTTGTCAGTTCTAAATTTAAACACACATCCACCCACACACCCTCAAAGCAAATTGCCAGTGTGTTGCTTTGCCATGTGAAATCTTCAAAGGGGGCACTGATTTCTATTCATGTATTTGTGCATTCTTTCTCGGAAGCAAAGTGACTCAAGAAATCTGACTCCCACCCAAAAAACTTATCATTTTTGTTGTTGTTCTTGTTGGTACTGGGGATTGAACCTAGGGGCATTCTGCCTCTGAGCTACACCCTCAGACCTTTTTCTTTTGAAACTGGGTCTCACTAAATTGTAGAGTCTGGCCTTGAACCTGTCATCCTCCTTGATGACTTGATGAATTGTAGAGGCTGACTTGAACCTGTCAGCCTCCCCAGTGCTGGGATTATAGGCCTACGCCACTGTGCCTGACAGTTTATCACCTTTATAAAAGGGATGTTGGAGAACAAGATGGACTACATTTTGATGGTGCTGTTAAGCTACACAAGGGATTGTTATTAGGCTGTTTTTGAATCTACGATAATGATGGAGTATGAAGGAGAACAGAGGTGAAAGGTTGTCCTAGGCTGAGGTGGTGTGGGTCCAGGGAGGAGACTTCCTGGTGGCCTAATGGATGTGGGAACCGAGTTTACACACTAAGAAGAATGGAAGAGGGTCTCATTATCTGCTGCTGAATGTTCTCCAGTGCCATGGGTGACGGCTCTGGAAAGAAGGAACCCATACATGGACTCATTTAAAATGGGAGTAAAAAAAAATGGGAATCAAATAGAAATAGTGTCAATAGTGGGGCAAGGGTTTGATTAAGAAGTTACATGGAAGCCCAGCGTGGTGGTGCAATCCTGTAATCCCAGTACCTGGGAGGCTGAAACAGGAGGACTGCAGGTTCCAGACCAGCCTCTGCAACTTAGCAAGACCCTCACAAGGTCCTGTTTCAAAATAAAAAATAAAGCTGGGTGTGGTGGCGCACGCTTGTAATCCCAGTACTTGGGAGGCTGAGACCAGAGGATCCAGGTTCGCGGCCAGCCTCAGCTACTTAGTGAGGCCCTCCGCAACTTCGTGAGACCTGGTTTCAAAATAAAGGATAAAAAATAGGGCCGGGGGTGTAGCTCGGAGGTAGAATGCCCCTGGGTTCAATCCCCAGTACCGCAAAAAATAAAAAATAAATAAAATAAAATAGGGCTGGGGGTGTAGCTTAGAAGTAGAATGCCCCTGGGTTCAATCCCTACTGCCAAAATAAATAAATAAACATTAATGAACATAAAAATGAAAAAGGGCTGGGGGTATAGCTTGGAGGTGGAATGCCCCTGGGTTCTATCTCTAGCACCAAATAAATAAATAAATAAATAAATAAATAAATAAATAAATAAAATTATCTGGAAAAATGAAAAAACACCTAAGTATCATGAATTTGTGTTATATTCTGTAAATGTTAGGCTATGAGTGCAATTATGCATTAATGTGTAGAAACAACAAAGAATCAAGTGTTGATTTGGTTGGGTCATAATTTTTCCAACAAATTGTATGATAGCTCAACATGTGGTCCTTTGCACCATGTGTGACTCCTGCAGCTCTGTTATAAAGAGGATGGGTGTTTTGGAAATTTGCAAGGGGACCATCAATTTCCCTGAGAGCCTCTTTTGATCATTTGATATTCAAATGGTTTCCTGTTGAAGTGCCATCCAGTTGTTGGCCTTGGCTGTTTCCCCCATCTCAGCCGTCTCAGTGGTTGGCCTGTCTCCCTTTGCCAGACACTCCCACGCTTGCCAAGGCCTTGGGCTCCAGCTGAGCACCCCCCAGTGTTGCATTCATGGGCTTCCTGACATCTTACATCTCTGGAAAGATGTACAATTTGGCTTTGGGTTTCACTATATTTCCACAGCTTTACAACATGATTTCTGGCCCTTTCAACATGAACAGGGAAAGGTATCAGAGCTACAAAGGGAGGGAGGTTTGAATGGAGATCAATATGTCAATGGTCAGATTGATTTCTTTTTCCACTGCAACTCCATAACTTCAGGGACTCAGATAACCAAATCTTTCAGCAATGAGAACTTCCTGGATATGACAAATCTTGGGTTGGGTAAAACTTCAGGTTTCAGAATCAAACCCTTTGGTCCTCGCTAACTGGGGGGGGGGGCGTGCTCTGTCAACCTTGGCTTAGAAATGAAGATGACAAGTATGTCTGTCTTGTTGAATTGAGGGAGGGGGCTAATGTACAGTGACCCACTGGAGTATCATCAATTTAGCTATTAAATTTATTATTAACTAACTTGTATTATTCAACTTTTTCATTAGTGACCAAAATACCTGACAAGAACAATGTAGAGGAGGAAAAGTTTATTTGGGCTCATGGTTTCAGAGGTTCGGTCCATGGTTGGTCGGCTCTAAGGCAGAAACATCATGGCGGGAGGGCATGGCGGAGGAAAGCTGCTCGGCTCATAGCTCTTGGAAGCAGAGAGAGCCAGCGTAGGGGGCCGAGGACAGATGTAGTCCTCAAGGTCACGCCTCAGGGAACCACTCCCTCCAGCCACCCTCCACCTCGGAACCTCTCTGCATTGGGGACATGCTTTCAACACATGAGCTTTGGGGGGAACCTTCCAGATTCAAACCACAGCACAACTGTTCTCCCCATCCTTAAATAAATAAAATCCTGCTGCTATACACCAGATGAGGAGCACCGTGAGCACAGGATTGGGACTCAGAGGGACCTACTGCTTGTTTATTGTGTATTGTTCTTGACTCATACGGCTGGAACCTCCCATGTCTAGCAGGACACTCTTTCCAAGCTGCTGGGAGGGTGACCATCAGGCCCCTGAGGGGCCCCGGCAATATCTTATGGACATAACGTTCCTTCTTGTTTTCATGTGATGTGGTAATAGGTAGACCCATTTTTTTTTTTTTTTTTGGTGGTGGTGGTGGTACTGGGGATTGAACCCAGGGGCATTCTGCCTCTGAGCTATACCCCCAGCCCTGCTCTATTATTGTTATTATTATTTTAAATTTTATTTTGAAACAGGGTCTCACTAAGTTGCAGAGGGCCTTTCTAAGTTGCTGATGCTGGCCGCAAACCTGTGATCCTCTTGTCTCAGCCTCCCAAGTACTAGGATTATAGGCATGTACCACCATGCCTGGCTACCCCTATCCCTTTTTTTTGTTTTGTTTTGAAGCAGGGTCTCAGTAGGTTGCTGAGAATCTTGCTGAGTTGCTGAGGTTGACCTTGAACCTGAGATCCTCCTGTCTCAGCCTCCTAAGTACTGGGATTACAGGTGTGTGCCACCACACCCTGCTAGGTAGAACCATTTTATTTATAAAATAATTATTCTCCCTTCTCTCAGTTGGTCTTTTTTGTGTGTGTGTGGTACTGGAGATTGAACCCAGGGGTATTCTACCACTGAGATACACCCCCAACCTTTTCTATTTTATTTTGAAACAGGGTCTCACTAAGTTGCTAAGGCTGGCTTCGAACCTGTGATCCTCCTGTTTCAGCTTTCCAAGTTCTGGGATTATAGGCATGCTCCACCACAACCGGCTCCTTCCTTCCTTCCTTACATCCATCCTTCCTTCCTTCCTTCCTTCCTTCCTTCCTTCCTTCCTTCCTTCCTTCCTTCTCTCTTCCTATATTGGCAATTTAACCCAGGGGCATTCTACCTCTGAGCTACACCTCCAACTCTTTTTATTTTTGAAACAGGGTCTCACTAAATTGCTGAGGGTCTTGCTAAGTTACTGAGGCTAGCTCAAACCTGTGATCCTTTAGTCACAGCCTCCCAAGCACTGGGATTATAGGCATATGCCACTGTGCCTGGCGAAGCAATTGAGTTTTTTTTTTCTTGTAACTGTGATAATCCAAGTTGGGGGGGTGGGCAGAATCTAAGAAACATTATTTGCATCTGAGGTTTTGGGAGGATACAAGATTAAAAGCAACCAATTTAAAATTACATGTATTTTATTACAAAAACAAAAACCCAGGTTTTGTCTATGTGAAATTCAAATTTTCCCCAAGGGAAATTACTGAATACTATTAAAACCAAATTCCATTTATAAGAAGGATTCAGGAAGAAGTTCATCCAGAGAAGGAAGAAGTCCTCCTCCCAGGGAGCACTCAAAGGTCATTTCTGAGATGTCTCAACACGGGTTAGAGGTAAATGCACCAATTCCTACCGAGGTCAGTGTCGTTTCCTGGCCAGTCTCCGCTAGGCAAGGGCAGGTCCTGCTGATGCCCTGACCTTTGGAATTTTGTGTCAAGTGGAGTGTTTTTATTATTTTATTTTATTTTTGTGTACTGGGGATTAAACCCAGGATACTCTAACATGGAGCTACACCCCCAGCCCTTTTTATTTTTTATTTATTTATTTTTTTGTATGGTACTGAGGATTGAACCCAGGAACATTCTATTTTGTTTTTTTTTTTTTTTTGCAGTACCGGGGATTGAGCCCAGGGGCATTCTACCTCCGAGCTACACCCCCGGCCCTATTTTTTATACTTTATTTTGAAACAGGTCTCACTAAGTTGCGAAGAGCCTCACTAAGCAGCTGAGGCTGGCCATGAACCTGGATCCTCTGGTCTCAGCCTCCCAAGTACTGGGATTACAAGTGTGCGCCACCATGCCCGGCTTGAACCCAGGAACATTCTATCTCTGAGCTTTACCCCCAGCCCTTTTAAATTAATTAATGTATTAATTAATTTAGTGGTACTGCGGATTGAATGTAGGGGCATAGGAGCATTCTACATTCTACCTCTGAGCTATACCCCTCAGCCCTATTTTATTTTTTTATTTTGAAACAGGGTCTTGCTATGTTGCTGAGAGTCTTGCTAGATTGCTGAGGCTGTCCTGGAACCTGTGATCCTTCTGTCTCAGCCTCCCAAGTACTGGGATTACAAGCGTGCGCCACCACGCCCATCTTATTTTTTGTTTTGAAACAGGGTCTCTCTAGGTTGCTGAGTATCTCGCTAAGTTGCTAAGGCTAGTCTTGAATCTGCAATCTTCCTGTTTCAGCCTCCCAACTACTGTGAGTATAGGCATGTGCAACCACACCTGGCCCTTTTTATTTTTATTTGGAGATAGGGGCTCACTAAGTCGCTGAGGCTGGTCTCGGACCTGTGATCCTTCTGTCTCAGCTTCCCATGTACTGGGATAACAGGCATGCACCACCATGCAGGGCTAATTTTTTTTTCAATTTGGTAGGGGGGTTGAACTCAGGGACATTCTACCTCTAAGCTACACTCCCAACCCATTATATTATTTATTTTATTTTGAAACAGGGTCTTGCTAAGTTGCTGAGGGCCTCGCTAAGTTGCTGAGGCTGGCCTCAAACCTTTGATTTTCCTGTCTCAGCCTCCCAAGTACTGGAATTATGGGTGTGCACCACTGCGCCTGGCTGAGTATTTTTATTTAGCATCACACAGTAAACACAAAGCAAACCACTGTGGTTGGGCCCGCCCGCGTGGCAGCACAGCATTGAGAGTTTAGCAGGTCACCCTGTTTTCTGGCGATCTGGTTAAGCTCAAATATTACAATTTTTTCTTTCCTACAGTGAGGCTTTCCGCCCTCATTACAAACATTGAAAACTGCTGCCTCTCATCTTACACTATTTGTTTAGTTCTTTAAGAAATGAAACCTTAATCCATGTACAATTTTGGAAAGCCTTTATTTCAATATTTTAAGAAGTTATTCCCCCTAGCAAACAAGCCGTCTCGTTGTCTGTGTCCAGCCAAACGACAAAGCGTGTCAGTCTAAACTGTTGCCCGTTATTGCTTGTGCTTTTTCTCTTCTTTAAGGAGACAACGGCACGCGTGCTGCGTGTCACAGCCCCCGGAGAAGCATTTGTTGAACAGGATGAAATTAAACAAGGCATGCAAAGCGTTTGGCTCCAGGATGGTGGCCTGGGGGTGAGGCAGACAGGTTAACGAGATGGAGCCAAACCAACCCAGGCCTGCCTCCACTCTGGCATTAACTTGCTGATGACCTGGAAGGATTCCTTACCCTCTCTGGACCTCCATTTCCTCATCTGTGAGATGGGCACATTGACTGGGTGCAGTGGCACATGCCTGTGATCCCAGGTTTGATGCCAGTGCACAGTAACTTAGCAAGACCCTGTTTCAATAAAAAATAAACAGGGCTGGGGGTGTAGCTTGGAGATAGAATGGCCCTGGCCTCAATCTCCAGTACCACAAAGAACAACAACAACAACAAATATCTGGATGTTGTGGTACAAGCCTGTAATTCTAGTACTTCGGAGGCTGAGACAGAAGGCTCTCAGATTGGAGGACAGCCTCAGCAAGTAGTGAGATTCTCATCAACCTAGTGAAACCCTGTTTTTTTTTTTTTTGCGGTACCGGGGATTGAATGCAGGGGCACTACCTTCGCGCTACGCCCCCAGCCCTATTTTTTTATGCTTTATTTTGAGACCGGGTCTCACGAAGTTGCGGAGGGCCTCACTAAGGAGAGAGGGAGAAAGAGAGAGAGAGAGAGAGAGAGAGAGAGAGAGACAGGGAGAGAGAGGGTGAGAGCTGAAGCTGGCTGCGAACCCGGATCCTTCGGTCTCCACCTCCCAAAGTACTGGGATTACAAGCATGCGCCACCACACCCGGCCGAAACCCTGTTTTAAATTAAAATTAAATAAGGCTGGGGGCATAGCTTGGAGGTAGAACATCCCTGTGTCCAATCCCTAGTACCAATAAATTAATTAATTAATTAATTAATTAAGGGTTGGGAGTGTAGCTCAATGGTATAACTCCCCCCGTACTGCAAAAACAAAACAAAGAAAAACCCCATGCAATTATCATGTGAAACAGCAATTCCATGCGTAGGTACATATCCAAAAGAATTGAGAGCAGGTTCTCGAAGAGATATTTGCACTCCCAAGTTCATAGCTGCGTTCTTCACAATGGCAGCTCATCAGGGCAGGAGCTCATGGCAGAATAAAATCATTTACCTCATGAGCCGGGGAGCAAGAGAGAGAGAGAACGAGACTGGGATCCCATAATCACAGAGGGCACCCCCAGTGACCTTAAGACCGCTCACTAGGCCCTGCCTCCCAAGGTCCCACCACCTCGCAATAGCACCGCCCTGGATCCACGCCTTTGACACGTGGACCTTTGGAGGACATTCCAGGTCCAAACTATAGTAGCTATTGTTAGAGTTGTCAACTTGTTCACATCACGTGATATCTCGGAACACCGTGTGAGGTCAGTTTCCTTCTATAGCAGATGCTGATGGCGTCTTACCCAGATACCCTCACCCTCAACCTGAGTGCACACAGGTCTGATTTCTACCACCTGTGCCTGTGTTTCACTTCTGGGGGCTTCTCCTGAAAGTTCTGTAGTCACCCTCCACCCATCCATCCATCCATCCATCTGCCTGCCCATCCACCCATCCATCTATCCATCCATCCATCCACTCATCTGCCCATCCATCCATCCATCCATCCATCCATCCATCCATCCACTCATCCATCCATATATCTATCCATCCATCCATCCATCCATCCATCCATCCATCCATCCATCCACACCATCTATCCATCCATCTGACCATCCATCCATCCATCCACCCACACATTCATTCATCCATCCACTCATCCATCCATCCATCCATCCATCCATCCATCCATCCATCCACACCATCCATCCATCCATCCATCCATCCATCCACTCATCCTCCAGAAGAGATACATTTGCTTGGTCACTCACTCGGTGAGTATCTGCTGGGAGCTGGCCTGAGGGCCTGCCTCGTGTCCACCACCTCACTGCAGAGATCAGACAGAAGATGAGGGAAGAGCTTCACATCCAGGCAGCATTGGGTAAAACCAGGAATAGTCTGCTCCCAGCAAGTGGGACAGGTGATAATTTCAAAGGGAGTAGAAAGGAAGGAGAAAACTCCCCCTCGGAAAACAGCTGTGAAACAGGAAGGAATGCATCTGAAGAAAAGAAGCCCTAGAGAGTCAGGGCTTCCTGCCTGGGGGTGACACTGCATCGCTGTGGTCGATCGGGTGCGTGGCAGGGGTAGAACCAGATGAGCCTTCCTGTTTCCATGTTCACACCTCTGTGTACTATTCGACTTTTTATAGCTAATGTCTTTTGTATTATAATCAGAAAGTAAAAAGGGAAAGGAAGGAAGAATGTTTGCAGTCACTGCCACCAGGAAGCCTGGGGTGTGCCCACAGCCTTTGGGGGAATCCAGGGAGGGGACCGAGTTGGGCAGGGGTGAGGCCAGGGTGGGGGAGCCGCCCGGAAGCCCAGGTGGAGAGACTGCACTACCAGAGAGCACCTCTCGGGGGCAGCAGAGGCCACAGAACCCTCAGGCCATGCTGCGCTGGGACCGGGCTCCTGGCTGGGAAGTGTGGGTGGAGGAACCCAGGGTCCTGTTTCCTCATGCTGGGCTGAGGAGGAGGTGGCCGGGGTCCACACATACTCACTGAGGCAGATCCAGCTGCCTACCAGGAAATTCTGCATCTTTCCTGGAGGCTGGGAGCCAATTCAGTCCCTCTGTCTCTCTGTCTGTCTGTCTGTCTGTCTGTCTCTGACTCTGCTTCTCTTTCTCTCTTATCTGGTGTCTCTTTCCCCATTCAGTTACCTAATGACAAAGCACTTTGTCTTTTGAAGGCGTTGGCACCTGCATTTTATGCCACAGACACCTGCTGAGCCACCATGCCATGCACTGCAGAAGTGGCAAGGAGATGCGAGCCCAGCCCCCAGTTACCTGGGGAGTGTGTGGGGTATATTCAGATCGTAGTATTATAACAGACAATGGAATGAACATTCCAAATAGGGAAATGTAAGTTGGAATAGACTATCTAGGCCACCACACCCAGCCTATACCTCTGTTTTAAGTTAAACAAAACAAAACGAACAAATAAAAAAATCAGCTGGGGCTGGAGGTACACATCTATAATCCCAGTACTTGGGAGGCTGAGACAGGAGGATCACAGGTTTGAGGACAGCTTTAGCCATACAGTGAGACCCTCAGAGACTTAGCAAGACCCTGTTTCAAAATAAAAAAAAATGACTGGGGGTGTAGCTTGGAGGTGGAATGCCGCTGGCTTCAATCCCCAGGATAAAGAAAAGAAGGTATGTGATAGTGCCTCGTGCCCCCAAATTTCCTTGCATCCCTCTTTGTAGTCAGTGCACCCCACCACGCAGCCGCTGCACCCCTGTCCTGTTCTCTGTCTCTGTCCTTTGGCCTTTCTCAGATGTCACCCAGATGATCTTGCACAGCGGGCAGGGCTGAGCCGTGAGTGCCCAACCCGGGCATCGGTAGGCGGCTCAGCATCGTCACAAGGGGCTCGGGACATGTCCGGTTCTAAACTGCTGAGTTGCTGGGCGTGGTGGCACACGCTTGTAATCCCAGTACTTTGGGAGGCGGAGACCGGAGGATCCGGGTTCGCGGCCAGCCTCAGCTCTCTCTCTCTCTCTCTCTCTCTCTCTCTACTTAGTGAGGCCCTCCATAACTTCGTGAGACCCGGTTTCAAAATAAAGTATAAAAAAAAATAGGGCTGGGGGTGTAGCGCGGAGGTAGAACGCCCCTGCGTTCAATCCCCGGTACCACAAAAAAAAAAAAATAAAAAAATAAAAAATAAACTGCTGAGTTTTGGGTTGATTTTTCTCTGGCTTTCAGTCCCAGCTGGACAGACGATAGCCTCTTGTGTTTAGAGACAAGGCAGGGTGGTCTCCACGGACCACAGCATCCACGCAGGGTCTGGTGCCCATCAGACGCACGGGAGGCGTGGGGATTCCCGAGCGCGCTCTCCCTCTGTCTCTCGTATCTGCTGGTGGCCATCGTTCCTCATCCTGTCTTACCGCCGCCACATGGCAGGAGGATTCCAGGGGATTAATGGCTGCTGTACTTCCACTGTCTCTTATCAAAAGCAGCAGCTTATCAGTTGACATTTTCAGGGACCTTCTCCCCATCCCCACCTGATTTTCATGCGGTTCCTGTTATCACTGATCACCGCCTAACGGTATGACTCACACCAAGCACACCGGTGTGTCCCCAGCACCGCACTCAGGCGTGTGGCAAAATCAACCTTCCTGCCTGCCTGCCTGCCTGCTAGGAATTGAACCCAGGGGCATTCTAACTCCAAGCTACACCCCCAGCCCTATTTTACTATCTATCTATCTATCTATCTATCTATCTATCTATATCTATCATCTGTTTATTTATGTTTTCTTTTTTGCGGTACCGGGGGTTGAACCCAGGGGCGTTTTACCTCCGAGCTACACCCCCGCCCCTATTTTTATACTTTATTTTGAAACCGGGTCTCACAAAGTTGCGGAGGGCCTCACTAAGTAGCTGAGGCTGGCCGCGAACCCGGATCCTCCGGTCTCTGCCTCCCAAGTACTGGGATTACAAGCGTGCGCCACCACGCCCGGCCTTATGTATTCTTTTAAATTTTGTGGTACTGGCATCCTACCTCTGAGCTACACCCCGCAGCCCTACTTTATTCTTTCATTTTGAAACGGCCTCACTAAGTTGCTGAGGCTGGCCTCGAACCTTTGATCCTCCTGTCTCAGCCTCCCAAGTACCAGGATTACAGGCCTGCGCCACCGTGTCTGGCTACCTGCGTACTTCTTGGAAATCAGGCTTGGCTCCATCGGTGCCGGTTCCTGCCATCTCTCCCTCCCCCAGCTGCCTTCTCGCCTGGCCTGCCCTGTGTCTGGTTTTCCCCGGCACCCCAGGGGCTGTGGCCTCTGCGAGGCTGAGCTCTGGGAGCACAGCAGCCTGAAGCCAGGGGAAAGAACACCGGAGCTTTGCCTTAAACTCGTTAAACCCAATGAACCCTCCTGCCGAATGACCCCAGTCTGCGCCGGCCCTTTTAATCTCGTTCGGGCCTTGGGATAATTTGTTTAGCTGTGCTGATCAGTGGAAGGTTAATTCAATTGGACTGGGGTTATTTATTTGTGCCCGGATTTGCTAAGTGTCATTGGAGGTACATGAGGTCTTTATTATGGGGGTGAGATGGCTTCATTAGGGTGGCGCCGACCCTCCTCCCCCAGCCTGCTCCAGGCCTTGGCGGGCTGGCACTAGGAGGCAGAGCAGGATGGGTCTTGTTTCTAATGCAGCCTGGCACGGGGCATGCCCTGTGCGGTTCTGGGTCCAGCTCCCACCAGGGCAGGTATCCACAGCCTGTGGGTCTTCCCAATGCCAAATGAGACTGGGGGGCCAGCTCCTAGTTCCCCCCAAAAGGCCACATCTGAGGCATTCTCATCCACACCTTGGGAACTGGCCTTTCCTAGTCCTGCCTACAGGGCGAGCTGGCAGCCTGGGACTGTTGCTGAACAGTGGAAGAATCCGAGGTCCAGAGAGGGTAAGCAATGTCTCCAATGTCACACAGCACATCAAGGACAGAGCAGGGACCACTAAGAGCCACATGGAAAAGACACTAGTTAATTCCAGTACTTGGGTTGCTGAGATAGGACTGTGAGCTCATGGGGGTGCAGTCCCCCTGCCCTCCGCCCTGGCGACTTGTGCATGTGGACACTGAAGTCACAGAGAGGGCAAGCCCTGGTCAGCCCAGAGCCAAGAGCCCTCCTGGGCTGCTGCAAATGACAGATGACTTGGCAGCTGGCCCGGAGGGCTCGAAGAGGCTGGCTTCCCTTTGGCAGTCCTGTGTCCTCCCACCCAGGGGCGGGGAAGCCCCCCATCCCTGGGATGTGCGAGGGGTGGTCCTCAGGCTGCCCCGCACCCCCTCCCACCCCAGCCTCACACTCTCTGGCACGTGGGTGGGGCTGCTACCGAAGGATGAGCAGAGTCCTGGGGGGAGTGGAGGCCCTGGCTGGAGGCCCCCGATAGAGGCCCAAAATGGAGGCTGTCAAGACTCAGGTCAAGGGAGACCAGTAGGGATGACAGGTGCCTCTAAGGAGTGCCCCACGCCCCAGGGGGCAGGAGGCAGACATCCAGATGTAGGGCAGGCAGAGTCTGCGTCTGTTACCGTCTCTCTGTTACAGGGCAGAGAGCAGGGAAAGGAGCAGACTCCCCCACATCCCTCCACCCTGGCCAGTTTCTCCTTCCATCTCTTCCAGGAGAGGAGCCATTCCACAACTCGGAGCAGAGGAGCCCCTCTGGGCCATTTTTCCTATGCGAACACCCTGTATTCTAAGAGCTCAAGGGGCTTCAGCCATCTAGGCTGATCCCTTTGCTGAACAGTGGAGGAATTGCAGGCCAGCCTCTGCAACCTAGCAAAAGCCTGTTTCCAAATAAAAAATAAAATAAGGCTGGGGGTGTAACTCAGAGGCAGAATGCCCCTGCATTCAATTCCCAGCAACACACACATGCGCGCACACACACACACACACACACCATGACCAATCAGCTCAGCCCTACTGACATCAACTTAACACCTGAAAATACCACAAATGTGTGTGTGTGTGTGTGTGTGTGTGTGTGTGTGTGCGTGTGCATGTGTGTGTTGCTGGGAATTGATACCCAGGGGTATCCAGGGATATTCTACCACTGAGCCACCCCACCCCAGCTCCCTTTTTAAAAACTTTATTTTGAAACAGGGTTTCACTAAGTTACTGAGGCTGTCCTTTGACCTGGTTCTCCTGTCTCAGTGTCTCAAGTACTGGGATTACAGGCATGTGTCACCACACCTGTCTATTATTCCTTTTTTTTTTTTTTGGTGGTGGTGGTGGTACTGGAGATTGAAACCAGGGGCATTCTACCTCTGAGCTACAGCTTCAGCCATATATTTTTTTTAATATTTTTTTTATTCTGAAACAGGGTCTCACTAAGTTGCTGAGGCCCTCACTAAACTGCTGAGGCTGGCCTCAAACCTGAGATCCTCCTGTATCAGCCTACCAAGTACTGGGATTACAGGTGTGCACCATGACGCCCAGTTTATTATTCCTTTTTTTTTGTGGTACTGGGGATTGAACCCAGAGGCATTCTACCTTTGAGCTACACCCCCAGCCCGATTTTATTTCTTATTTGGAAACAGGGTCTCCCTAGGTTGATGAGAGTCTCACTACTTACTGAGGCTGTCCTCGAACCTGCGATCCTCCTGTCTCAGCCTCCCAAGTACTGGGATTACAGTCATGCGCCACCACACCCGGCTACTTATTATTCCTTTTTAAAGGCGAGGAAATGGAGGCACAGAGAAGTTAGGTGACTTCTGAGTGTCCCTGAGTTCTTATATCCGGATCCATCAGCTTCTACCCTCAGCGCTTACTCCTGTGAGACAGGCATTGGGGCTGTCTCCGTGGGACTTGGGGCTGGTTAACAGAAGCTGTCTTGGAATGGGTCCCCAAGAGCAGGATCAGGGAACGCTGCTTCCTTGGAGGAGATTTTGAGAAACTGCAGCAGGAAGTGAGGGAGCGTCTTAGCCAGGCTTCTCCAGGGAAACAGAGCCAATATGCGGAAGGAGATTGAGGACAAGGAATCCGCTCATGCAGTTTTGGAGCCTAAGGAGTCCCACAGTCTGTGCAGCAGCTGGGGACGGGGGAAGCCCGTGGTGGAGTTCAGTCCCAGGCCGAGGGCAGGGGAGGCGACATGAGATGTCCAGCTCGGCTGGTGAGGCGCGGAGGGGTGAATCCCTCCTTCCTTTGGCCTTCGCTCTATTCCTGTCATCCGTGGTTGGAGGATGCCTGCCACACTGGGGAGGGTGGACTGCTTTGCTGAGCCTGGAGACCCCAATGCTCATGTCATTGGAAACAGTGCCTCATCCGGGCACCCTGTGACCCAGTCAAGTGGACACACAGATTAATCATCCCAAACTGGGCGTGGTGGCACACACCTGTAATCCCAGTACTTGGGCAGCTGAGACAGGAGGATCACAGGTTGGAGACCAACCTCAGCAACTTAGTGAGACCCTGTTTCAAAAAAATAATAATAAAGCCGGGCGTAGTGGCGCACTCTTGTAATCCCAGTACTTGGGAGGCTGAGACAGGATCCAGGTTTGTGGTCAGCCTCAGCTACTTAGTGAGGCCCTCTGCAATGTAGTGAGGTCCTGTTTTGAAATAAAGAATAAAAAATAGGGCCCGGCGTGGTGGCGCATGCTTGTAATCCCAGTACTTTGGGAGGCGGAGACCGGAGGATCAGGGTTCGCGGCCAGCCTCAGCTCTCTCTCTCCCTCTCTCTTTCTCTCTCTCTCTCTCTCTCTCTCTCCCTGTCTCTCTCTCTCTCTCTCTCTCTCTCTGTCTCTCTCTCTCTCTCCTTAGTGAAGCCCTTCGCAACTTCGTGAGACCCGGTTTCAAAA
>PVJS01034531.1:0-21525 GCA_004027185.1 Glis glis
CTCTCTCTCTCTCTCTCTCTCTCTCTCTCTCTCCCTGTCTCTCTCTACCTAGTGAGGCCCTCCGCAACTTCGTGAGACCCGGTTTCCAAATAAAGTATAAAAAAAAATAGGGCCGGGGGTGTAGCACCAAGGTAGAATGCCCCTGGGTTCAATCCCCGGTACTGAAAAAAAAAAAGGATAAAATATAGGGCTGGGGGTGTAGCTCGGAGGTAAAATGCCCCTGGGTTCAATCCCTGGTACCACAAAAAAAAAAAACAAAACAAAGAATGGTCCACGAACTAACTCATTTCAGGCTCCTACCAGTCCCATGAGGAGTTGTTTTTATGATTGTGATGGCTAATTTTAGGTGTCAACTTGGCCAGGTGTGGTGGTGCACACCTGTAATCCCAGTACTTGGGAGGCTGAGACAGGAGGCTCACAGGTTCGAGGCCAGCCTCAGCAATCTAGAGAGATGCTGTTACAAAATAAAAAATAAAAAGAGCCAAGCGTGGTGGCGACGCTTGTAATCCCAGTACTTGGGAGGCTGAGACAAGAGGATTGCATGTTCCTGGCCAGCCTCGGCTACTTAGTGAGGCCCTCTGCGACTTAGTGAGACCCTGTTTCAAAATGAAGAATAAAAAATAGGGCTGGGGGTGTAACTTGGAGGTAAAATGCCCTTGGGTTCCATTCTCAGTACCAAGAAAAAAAAAAAGGTAGATGTCAGCTTGACTAGCTAAGGGGTACCAGATAGCTGGAAAAGCATCATTTCTGGATATAACTGTGAGGATGTTTCTGGAAGAAACTGACATTCATTCGAGTCAGTGGATCCACGCCATCTACCTCTAATCGGCCAAGGGCCCGGATGGAACAAAAAGGCAGAGAAAAATCAAGATTCGCTCTGTGCCTTCTTCACCCTGTCCCCAACCCCCATCTTTTTCTTCTGGTACTGGGGATTGAACCCAGGGACCTTCTATCTCTGAACTACACCCCAGCCCTTTTTATTTCTTATTTTGAAACAGGGTCTTGCTAAATTGCTGTGGCTGGCCCTCGAACCTGCGATCCTCCTATCTCAGCCTCCCAAGTATTGGGGCTCTCTCTGTGTCTTCTACGCTGGGGTACCTTATTCTCCTGTCCTTGGGCATTGGTGGGCCATGTTGTCTGGACTTTGGATTCTGGGACTTGCACCAGCAGCCCCCAGGTTCTCAGGCCTTTAGCCTTGAAGGGAGAGTTACTATACTGACTTTTCTGGTTCTGAGGCCTTTGGACTTGGCCTGAGCCACACCACCAACTTCCCTGGCTTACCAGTTTGCAGATGGCTTATTGTGGTACTTCTCAGGTCCCTAGTCCTGTGAGCCAATAATAAATCTCTATAATCACAGTACTTGAAGGGCTGAGATAGGAGGAGCCAAGGTTTGAAGCCTGTGCCCAGTAACTTAGGGAGACCCTGTTTCAAAATAAAAAATAAAAAAAGCTGGGAGGGTAGCTCAGAGGTAGAAGGCCCCTGAGTTCAATCCCTAGTGTCAAAGAAAAAAAATTCCCATAATAAATCCTGTCTCATATAGCTATGTATCTACCATCAGGTGTCACTTAATGATGGAGATATGTTCTGAACAATGCATTGTTACTTTATTTTGTTGCTGTGAGAACATTCTAGAGTGTACTTGCACAAACTAAGATGGCTATAAAGTCAATAAGGGATATAATCTTTTTTTTTCCATACTGGGAATCGAACCCAGGGCCTCGCAAGCACTCTACCACTGAGTTATACCCTCAGGCTTTTTTATTTTTTATTTTGAGATAGGGTCTCACTAAATTGCCCAGGCTGGCCTTGAACTTTGTGTGTGTGTGTGTGTGTGTGTGTGTGTGTGTAGTATTGGAGATTGAACCCAGGCGTGTTCTATCTCTGAGCTACACCTCCAACCCTATTTAATTTTTTTTCCCAACAGGGTCTTGCTAGGTAGGTGACAGTCTTGCTAAATTGCTGAGGCTGACCTCGAATCTGTGATTCTCCTGTTTCAGATTTCCAAGTACTGGGATTACAGGTATGTGCCACCATGCTAGGCTTGGCCTAGAGTTTTTGATCCTCCTGCCTCACCCTCTGGAGTCTCTGGGCTCACAGGTATGCACCACTGCACCTGACACTAGATGATATAATCTTATGGGACCGCTGTCACATATGTGGTCCATCACTGACTGAAATGCTATTATTTAGCACAGGACTATATATCTATGGTCTGCTTCTCTGGAGAACCCTGACTAATACAATGATCATTCCCATTTTACTGATGAGGTAACCGAGACCGGGGAAGCAAAGTAGCTTGCTGAGGTCCCACAACTGGCTAATGACAGGGCTGGGTGTGCAAAGTCCTGTGCGCTTTCCATTGCACATACAGCCAAGGTAGAAGAGAGCCTCAGCTGTGACAGGTGCCCAGCGCTCCCTTCTGTTTCCCTGGGTAGCATGAAAAGGGTAGGGAGGTCCTTGCTTGCTGGGGACAAGGGCCTTCCTGGCAATCGGAGGGGCTGCCTGGGGAGCAGGCCCAGTGGAGGGCTTCCAGGAGGCAGGCAGGGTCAGATTCCTCTGCCATCGCTACCCCTGCAGAAATACCAATTGTGTAGCAGGCACGAAATTGCTCTAATATGCAGGTGCTTTGCATTTTTCATCCTTTTATTTCTTTTTCTTAGTCCTTAGGTGCAGAAAGTTATTAATCATGCTCTTCAGATCATAACTTAGAATCACAATTGGCCCATAAAAGACCCTCTAAGGCTTTACCACCCCCATCGCCGATTCACACTCCCACCCCTCCTCCTCACACACCCAGTTGAATGCACTTGATATATTGTTGCAAAGATGTACCTTTATAATTTGTGATCTTGGGTGTATATGTATTTCCAATTTGCATAAATGAGATTGTGCTATAAATCTCCTTCTACTCCCCCCCTTTTTTTAACTTAGCATTATACATTTCCAAGATCTCTCCATATAGCTAAGGACATCAAGTTCCCTGTTTCTTTCTGTGTGTGTGTGTGGTGGGGGGAGAAACTGGAGATTGAACCCAGGGGCATTCTACCCTTGAGCTACACCCCCAGCCCAATTTTATTTTTTATTTTATTATTTTTTTAATTTAAAAAAATTTTTTTTTTGCGGTACCGGGGGTTGAACGCAGGGGCGTTCTACCTCCGCACAACGCCCCCAGCCCTATTTTTTATACTTTATTTTGAAACCTGGTCTCACGAAGTTGCGGAGGGCCTCACTAAGTAGAAAGAGAGAGAGAGAGAGAGAGAGAGAGAGAAAGAGAAAGCTGAGGCTGGCCGTGAACCCGGATCCTCCGGTCTCCGCCTCCCAAAGTACTGGGATTACAAGCGTGCGCCACCACGCCTGGCTTATTTTGTATTTTGAAACAGGGTCTCACTAAGTTGCTGAAGCTGGTCTCAAACCTGCAGTCCTCCTTTCTTAGCCTCCCAAGTACTGGGATTACAGGTATGTACCCCACCCCCACCCCAGCCCTTAAAATATTATATGCGTGTGTGTGTGTGTGTGTGTGTGTGTGTGTGTGTGTGTGTGTGTTTGTTCACGTGCTTGGGATTGAACCCAGGGGCATTCTACCTCTGAGCTACACCCCCAGCCCCATTTTATTTATTTTTATTTGGAAACAGAGTCTCACTAAGTTGCTGAGAGCCTTGCTAAATTGCTGAGGTTGGATTAGAACCTGCAATCCTCCTGTCTCAGCCTCCCAAATACTGGGATTACAGGCATGTATCACCATGCCCGGCCAAAAAAAAAAAAAAAAATATATATATATATATATATTTAATTTTAAAACAGGGTTGCAGTGAATTACTGCGTACTGGCCTCTACCCTGTCATCCTCCTGTCTCAACCTCCTGAGTATTGGGATTATAGGTATGTGCCACCATGCCCAGCAAGTTCCCTGTTTCTAACTGCTGCATTATGTTTCAGCATGTGCCCACAGCACTTTCATTTACCTACTCCCCCAGAGATGGACACTTAGGTTGCCTCCAGCTCTCCATCACCATAACGCTCACACCTGTCCTCTGTGTGGGAGATTTTTCTAGAATATTCTGTAGCACACCAGCTGGTGCCCTCCTACCACATCCCGTCGGCTCACTTTTGCATTCACTTGTAGACACGGTGGGCAGTTCCCACACACTGACAGCTTCCCTCTTCCTGTGCCCGGATCTTTCTGTTTCTCTTGTTGAGTCTGAGATTTTTCTACTGTCTGCATGCAGAACAGACCGGAAGTACCAGGATCCGTCCTTTCCAGGAGCAGTGACTGGCCAGGGAGGGTCAGGAGCCTGGCAAGAAATTCTGTAGCTTCCCTTTCCCTCAGTGGTTAGCTTTGAAGTACCTTTACACTCTTTTTCTTCTTCTTCTTCTTCTTCTTCTTCTTCTTCTTCTTCTTCTTCTTTTGGTATTGGGGATTGAAACCCACAGGCATTGTATCTCTGAGCTACACCCCCAGCCCTTTTTTAAAATTTGAAACAGAGTCTTGCTAGGTTGATGAGAGTCTCACTAAGTTGCTGAGGCTGGTCTTGAACCTTCGATCCTCCTGTCTCAGCCTCCCAAGTACTGGGGGTTACAGGCGTGTCACCATGCCCGGTTCAGCTTACATTATTCCTGAATCTTCCAAGGGCCCCCAGTGTGAGTGAGCTCAGTTGCTCACAGAAGTGATCCTCCAAGGGCAAGGCCAGTGAGCGGTATAGGGTGCAAAATTTAATGGGATGCTCATTCTCACAGTGGAGCAAGTACCCTAAGTGTCCCCCTCTACTCCAGACTGGGACATTTATTGGTTTTTTTCTTTTCCAGTCTCCATTTTCCCACTCACTTATGTTTCTGGGGGTATTTCCCAAAGCAACCACCTGTATTGGTATTTTTTTTCAGTACCAGGGATTGAACCCAGGGGCATTCTACCTCTGGGCTACACCCCCAGCCCTAATTTTTATTCTTTATTTTGAAACAGGGTCTCACTAAGTGGCGGAGGGCCTCACTAAGTAGCTGAGGCTGGCCACGAACCCGGATCCTCTTGTCTCAGCCTCCCAAGTACTGGGATTACAAGCGTGTGCCACCATGCCTGGCATCAACCACCTGTATTGTTGACTCGGGTCAGCTATGGGAAGAACTCAAGCTAAGACATGTGTATATTCAGTAGGACTGCCGGGTCCCAGGGCACCTCGGTGCTTGTGTTGTCGAATCAGTGCCATTCAGCAGAACTTCCTGCAATGATGGAAATATTCTGCCAGTGCAGTTGGCTCTCTGAATAGACAGGTTCCACATCCATGGATCCAACCAACTGTGGATTGGGAAAAAAATTGCATCTGCACTGAAAATAGACTTTTTTTTCTTGTCATTGTTCCTTAAGCAATATAGCATAACAATTATTTACATAGCATTTACATTGCATTAAGTATTATAAGTAATCTGAGTTGATGTAAGATGTATAGAAAAAGCCGGGCGTGGTGGCACATGCCTGTAATCCCAGGACTTGGGAAGCTGAGACAGGAAGATCACAGGTTGGAGGCCAGCCTCAGCAACTTAGTGAAATTCTGTTTCAAAATAAAAAATAAAATATAAAGGGCTGGGGGGGGTGTAGCTCAGAGGTAGAATGCCCCTGGGTTCAATCCCCAGTACCCTGCCCACACAGATGTACAAAAAGATGTGCATAGGTTACATGTGAATAATACATCATTTTATGTAAGAGACTTGATCATCTATGAATTTCAGTGTCCAAAGAGGATCCTGGAGTCAATCCCTGCAGATAATTGGGGACAACTGTAGAGACTAGCCACATAGTAGCTGTTGAGTACTTAAAATTTGGCTAGTGCAAATGAGGACCTGAATATTTATTTTATTTAAATTTAATTGCTAAACTGGGCGAGGTGATGCAGGCCTGTAATCCTAGTGACTCAGTGCTGAGGCAGGAGGATCATAAGTTTGAGGCCAGCCTGGGTAATTCAGGGAGATCAAAATAAAAAAAGGGAAGGGCTGGGGATGTGGCACAGTGGTAGAGCACTCCTGGGCTCAACCCCCAGGACTGCAAAATAAATAAATAATTAAAAATGTAATTGCTACATGTAACTAGTGCCTTCCATAATAGACAGAACAGTGT
The DNA here is from genome assembly GCA_004027185.1 of Glis glis. Taxonomy (NCBI): domain Eukaryota; kingdom Metazoa; phylum Chordata; class Mammalia; order Rodentia; family Gliridae; genus Glis; species Glis glis. The sequence continues at coordinate 6,104 of PVJS01034531.1, forward strand.
TTTGTTTTGTTTTTCTTTTTTGTGATACTGGGGATGGAACACACACAAGTGTGTGTGTGTGTGTGTGTGTGTGTGTGTGTATTTGTGTATATTGGGGATTGAACTCAAGGGCATTCTACCTCTGAGCTATACCCTCAGCCCCCCTTTTTTTTTATTGCGGTACCGGGGATTGAACCCAGGGGCGTTCTACCACCGCGCTACACCCCCGGCCCTATTTTTTTATACTTTATTTTGAAACCGGGTCTCATGAAGTTGCGGAGGGCCTCACTAGGTAAAGAGAGAGAGAGAGAGAGAGAGAGAGAGAGAGAGAGCCGAGGCTGGCCGCGAACCCGGATCCTCCGGTCTCCGCCTCCCAAAGTACTGGGATTATAAGCGTGCGCCACCACGCCTGGCTCCCTCAGCCCTTTTTGTTTTTTGTTTTGAAACAAGGTCCCACTAGGATGCTGAGAATCTCACTAAATTGCTGAGGCTGGTCTTTAGCCTTCGATCCTCCTGTCTCAACCTCCCAAGTACTGGGATTACAGGTGTGAGCCACCAAGCCTGGCTGAGATGAACATATTTTGCACTGTCTTCAAAGTCTTTGACCATTCCCCTACTGAGATGTCTACCCCTTCTGGGTTGACCTTCATAGCTCTTGTGTAACCATAGGTGCTGCATGACCTGTGAGGCTAAGTCAGAAAAGGCCAGCTGGGCATGGTGGCACATGTCTGTAATCTCAGTACTTGGGAGGCTGTGACAGGAGGAATGCAGGTTTGAGGCTAGCCTTATCAACTTAACAAGACCCTCAGCAACTTAGCGAGACTCTGTTTCAAAATAAAAAATTAAAAGGGCTGGGGGTATAGCTCAGAGGTAGAATGCCCCTGGGTTCAATCTCAGTAACAAGGTTGGGTTCCATGTGAGGTCAGTTACCCTCACACCACTGTGCTCCCAACCTCTCTTGGCATAAACTGCCAATCCAATGAAATGAGCCAACTTGGCTATCTGGCCCACCTCTCAGGTCCCCTGAACTATGGTGGGGTTCTATCATCTCTAATTCCCACCCCACCAAGGACCCTACACAGCTGTTTTTATTCAACTACTCCCCTGCCTCTGGGGCCCAAGTAACAAAAGAATTATATATGTATTCATATGCACATACATATATGGTCTCCCCTTTTATTTTTTTATTATTTTTATGGTACTGGGGATTGGACCCAGAGGCATTCTACTTCCGAGCTACACCCCTAGTCTTTTTTATTTTTTGGTCTTTTGAAATAGGGTATCATTAGGTTGCTAAGGGTCTTGCTAAATTCCCGAGGCCATCCTCGAACCTGCAACCCTCCTGTCTTGGCCTCCCTGGTACTGGGCTTACAGGTTTGCACCACCACACCTGGCTAATCTCCCCTTTTATATGAACATGGTGTGTGTGTGTGGGGGTGCTGTTGAAATTACTATGTGACAAATTACCCCAAACTTGTGATTTAGCCACTGTGCAAGATGACTGGCGCTGGGAACGTGTGACAAGAGCTGTCGATTGCCTTGGCAATGACAAAATTTAAAGAGGAACCGAAGTCTTCATAATATAATGTCTCTAATGTTCTAGGATACAAGAGATAATAACTTATTATATCTGTTATCTCAGTAGTAGAGCACTTGCTTAGCATATGTGAAGCCCTGGTTCACCCCAGCACTACAGAAAAAGTAAAAATAAAATAAAATAAAAACTAAAAATGGTGGTGGCACATGCCTGTAATTCCAGTACTTGGGAGGCTGAGACAGGAGGATTGCAGGTTCAAGGCCAGCCTCAGCAGCTTAGCAACACCCTTAGCGATTTAGCAAGATCCTCTTTCAAAATAAAGAATAAAAAGGGCTGGGGGTGTAGCTGGAAGGTAGAATGCCCCTGGGTTCAGTCCTTAGCACCAAAAAAAAAAAAAAAAAAGGAGGAAAAGTTTATTTTGGCTCAGGGTTTCAGAGATGTCGGTCATGGTTGGCTCCATTGTTTCTGGGCCTGTGGCCAGACAGAACTTCATGGTGGGGAGGATGTGGTGGAGAAGAACTGGTCACCTCATGGGGACTGGGGTGCAGAAAGAGCTAGACGGGAAGGGGCAGGGGACAAATATCCCCTTCAAGGGCACGTCCCCAATGGACCACTTCCTCCAAGGAGGCCCCGTCTTCCAAATTCTCACCACCTCCCAATACCCCATTAAATTATGAACCCATCCATGGGTGAACCCGCTGATGAGGTCTGAGTCCCACAGCTCTCCTCTGGACACTGCTGCATCGGGGGCCAAGCCTTTAACACATGAACTTTGAGGCTTTCCAGATCCGAACTGTAAGAACCCCTCACCCTCCACTTGCTGCAGAGGGTCCCAGGGGACAGGTCCTGGGGATGAACAGGAGCCACCACCCGCCTCTGGGATCTGGAGTCCTGGAGTATTCCTTTATCCATTTTTTTAAATCCATCCTTTCATTAAATGTGGATGAGCTCCTCCCACCAGCTAGGGATGGTCAAGGCTTCCCTGTCATGGTCCCTTTAAGGGGGGTGGGGTGAGGATGGCGGCAGGGGAGGAGGGGCTCAGTTCTCAGCTTGGGGGTTAGGGGTACATCTCAGTGGGAAAAGCTGCTACTGCTCTTTCCTAATGAGGGGGACAGTGCGGTACACAGAGGAGCAGACAGAGGACTGTGGGAGGGAGGGCGCCAAGGCCGGCCTTCAGCAAAACAAGGGGGAAATTGGAACCCGCGGCTGCACTTGAGCGCTCACCCTGTAGTGGGGGCTATTCTTCTTTTTGGCACTGGGGGTTGAACCCACAGCATTCCACCTCTGAGCTACACCCGCAGCCCTATTTTATTTATTTATTTATTTTGTGGTACCAGGGATGGAACCCAGGGGCATTCTACCTCCGCGTTACACCCCCAGCCCTATTTATTCTTTATTTTGAAACAGGGTTTCACTAAGTTGTGGAGGGCCTAAGTAGCTAACGCTGGCCGTGAACCTGCGATCCTCCCGTCTCAGCCTCCCAAGTACTGGTATTACAAGCGTGTGCCACCACACCTGGCTTATTTTTATTTTGATACAGGGTCTTGCTAAGTCGTTGAGGGTCCCACTTAGTTGCTGAGGCTGGCCTTGATCCTCCTGTCTCAGCCTCCCAAGTACTGGAATTACAGGCATGCACCAGCAGGCCTGGCTTTTGTTTTGTGGTATTGGGGATTGAACCTAGGGCATTCTGCCTCTGGGCTACACCCCTGACCCTTTTTATTTATTTATTTATTTATTTATTTATTTATTTATTTATTTTGCGGTACCAGGGATTGAACCCAGGGTCGTTCTACCTCTGAGCTACACCTCTGGCCCTATTTTTTATTCTTTATTTTGAAACCGGTTCTCACGAAGCTGTAGAGGGCCTCACTAAGTAGCTGAGGCTGGCTGCGAACCCGGATCCTCCAGTCTCAGCCTCCCAAGTACTGGGATTACAAGCGTGCGCCACCACGCCTGGCTTATTTTTTATTTTGAAACACGGTCTCACTAAGTTGCTGAGGCTGGCCATGAACCTGCGATCCTCCTGTCTTAGCCTCCCAAGTACTGGGATTACAGGCGTGGCTGTACCAGCGCCTGGCTAGTAGGCGCTATTCTAAATATGTTACCTGTGTAACTCCTCAGGTTCATCTTAGGAGGTCAGACATACTGTTTTCCTAGAGGAGGAAACTGAGGCACAGTGCTGGTAGGTGGTGGAGTCAGATTCACATGCAGGTCTTCGGACTCCAGAGCTGGCCTTCCTAATCGCCCTGTGGGGACACTCGCAAAGGCGGCAGCCTGTGCTACTTTGGACGCCTGCAGCCAGAACCTCACGATGCTGCAGCCTCTCCCGGGAGTGCAGGCCCCAGAAGGTGAGGAGGCAACAGCTGCTCCAGCTGCAGCCACCGGGACCAGGCTGGACCCATTGGATCTACCTGCTGTTGGATGGACCAAAGGGATAAAGACATGGCCAGGAGAGGGGACTCAAGGCTGGGCCATAGATTGGGGAAGGGGGGTGACCTGACTTAGCGTTGCTTCCAGCTGTGAGTTGAAGCTTCTCTCTCTGTGGGGCTATTTCTCTGGAGTCTATGTGACCTCCTCTGGAAGCTTCTGCCTAGCTGTGTGTGTGGTGCTGGGATGGAACCCAGGGGCATTCTACCACTAAGCTACACTCCCAGCCCTTTTTATTTTTATTTTTTTTTTGAAACAGGGTTTTGCTAAGTTGACAAGGCTGACTTCAAACCTGTGATCCTCCTGTCTCAGCCTCCCAAGTACCGGGATTACAAGTGTGTGCCACCACACCTGGCTGAGACTTTATATTTCTAACAGTCTCTCAAGGTTGTGCCAATACTGTTGGTCTGTGAACCACACTTTGAAGAGCAAGAGTTTTTTGTTTTGGTACTGGAGATTCAACCCTGGGGCATTCTACCACTGAGCTAGATCCCCAGCCCTAATTTATTTTGTAACAGGGTCTTGCTAAGTTGCTGAGGGTCTTGTTAAGTTGCTGAGGCTAGCCTGGAACCTGTGAATCTCCGGTCTCAGCCTCCCAAGTACTGGGTTTATAGGCATGCGCCACTGTGCGAGGCTGGAGTAAGAGTTCTAACCCTTACATGTTACAGCCTCCTGGTATATAGCAGTGATTCTCAAAGTGTGGTTCGTGGACCAGCAGCATCAGTGTCCCCTGGGAACTTGTTAGCAATGCAAATTCTCTCAGCTCCGGGGTTGGTACTTCTGGGGACAGGGTTTAGCAATCTTGTTTAGCAGGACCTCTAGCTGACTCTGATGTTTAGTGAAGTTTGGGAACCACTGATGGAGTGTAATGATTAGGCTGATCAAGGCTCGGGCTGCCCTGACATCAGTATGTTCAGAGTTCCCCAGGCAAGGGTGTGAACCTCTGGAGTGACCGGGTGATGATGTAAGAAAAGTGAACTTGACACCTGAGGCTGGAACGAGCTGCCCGGGCAGGGCTGGGGAAGCCCAAGTGGGCGGTGACGGACAATGACAGACTGGATTTGAAAGAGAAACAGAAAGAAGGCTAGAGGAGGAATTCTTCTAGAAAGAGATCCCTGCCTGGAAAATCCTCAGAACTCACGGATGGTGGGAGGAGAGGAAGTTGCCCTGAGTCACCCCTATTTTCTAGCGATGGTGAAAGTACAAAGTAAGGAGGTAGATGTTTTTAAAGAAATTGGGGCACGGAGGAGGCCTTTCTTGGAATCTTAGGGGACACATGTAGGAGTTTTTGGGGGGGTGCTAGAAGAAAGATGATGGGTTTGGATGACTTGTCTTACACATACCCCATAATAAATAATGATGACAGTGACTGTTTCATGAAATGCACTAAGTACTTTACACCCATGATTATGTAGACTCCCTGAGACAACACGGTGCAGGATTGTTCTCGTCTTTTTGAGGGTACTGAAGCCTCATCCCAACCGTCAAGCCACCACCCCCCCATGCCATTTCCAGTTCATCAGCAAATCCTTCCTTCCTTCCTTCCTTCCTTCCTTCCTTCCTTCCTTCCTTCCTTCTTCCCTCCCTTCTCCCTCCCTCCTTCCTTCCCTCCCTCCCTCCCTCCTTCCTTTCTCCCTCCCTCTCTCCCTCCCTCCCTTCCTTTTGTACTGAGGATTGAACCCAGAGGTGCTCTACCACTGAGCCACATTCCCAGCCCTTTTTATTTTTTATTTTGACACAGGGTCTTGCTAAATTGCTCAGGCTAGCCTGGAACTCACGGTTCTCTTGACTCAGCCTCCCAAGTCCTGGGGTTATAGGTATGTGTCACCACTCTCTGCTTGTACTTTCTTTCTTTTTAAATGTATTAATTTATTATCCAGTAACTTTTTTTTTTTTTGCGGTACCAGGGATTGAACGCAGGGGCGTTCTACCTCCGTGCTACGCCCCTGGCCCTATTTTTTTATACTTTATTTTGAAACCGGGTCTCACGAAGTTGCGGAGGCCTCACTAAGTAGAGAGAGAGAGAGAGAGAGAGAGAGAGAGAACGAGAGAGGCTGGCCGCGAACCTGGATCCTCTGGTCTCCACCTCCCAAAGTACTGGGATTACAATCGTGTGCCACCACGCCCGGTTTATCCAGTAACTTTAAAGTGGCTTTTCCTGCAGGGTATAGTGGCATATGCTTGTAATCCCAGTTACTTGAGAGGCTGAGGCAGGAGGATCACAAGTTCAAGGCCAACCTGGGCAACTTAGCGAGACCCTGTCTCAAAATAAAAAATAAAAATAAAAAGGGCTGGGGATGTAGCTCAGTGATAGAGAGTCCCTGGGTTTAATCCCCAGTACTGCAAAAAAAAGTCACTTTTCTTCTTTTTAAGTATTAGCATTCCAATTTTATAGATGAGAAAACTAAGTAGCAGAAATATGAAGTAACCAATCCAAGGTCAAACAATTTGTAAGTGGCAAAGCCAGACATCATACCCAAGTCTGCCTTATGCATTTCATACTCCTTATTCTTACTTGCCATTATATTATGTTTTTTATAACAACTTTATTGAGAAGTAATTCAAATACCGTATTACTCACCCATTTTATTTTATTTTATTTTTTTGCGGTACCGGGGATTGAACGCAGGGGTGTTCTACCTCTGCGCTACACCCCCGGCCCTATTTTTTATACTTTATTTTGAAACCGGGTCTCACGAAGTTGCAGAGTGCCTCACTAAGTAGAGAGAGAGAGAGACAGGGAGAGAGAGAGAGAGAGAGAGAGAGAGAGAGAGAGAGAGAGAGCTGAGACTGGCTGCGAACCCGGATCCTCCGGTCTCCACCTCCCAAAGTACTGGGATTACAAGCGTGCGCCACACTCCCGGCTACTCACCCATTTTAAATATACAATTCAGTGGATCCAGAATTTAGTAGATTCAGAGTTGTGAATCTATCATCACAATCAATTTTAGAACATTTTTATCATCCCAAGAAGAAATCTCATACTCTTTTTATTTTTTTATTTATTTTTTTTTCTGTATCGGGGATTGAACCCAGGGACGTTCTACCTCCGCGCTACACCCCCGGCCCTATTTTTTTATACTTTATTTTGAAACCGGGTCTCATGAAGTTGCGGAGGGCCTCACTAGGTAGAGAGAGAGAGACAGAGAGAGAGACAGAGAGAGAGCTGAGGCTGGCTGCGAACCCGGATCCTCCAGTCTCCACCTCCCAAAGAACTGGGATTACAAGCGTGTGCCACCACGCCCGGCTTTATTTGTTTGTTACTGGGAATTGTATCCAGGGGCATTCTACCCCTGAGCTATGCCCTCAGCCCTTTTTATTTTTTTATTAATTATTATTATTATTATTATTTTTTTTTTTTTTTTGGCGGTACTGGGGATGGAACCCAGGGACATTCTACCTCCGAGCTACACCCCTAGCCCTATTTGTTATTCTTCCTTTTGAAACAGGGTCTTACTAAGTTGCAGAGGGCCTCACTAAGTAGCTGAGGCTGGCCGCGAACCTGGGATCTTCCTGTCTCAGCCTCCCAAGCACTGCGATTACAGGTGTGTGCCACCACGCCTGGCTTGTTTTTTCATTTGAAACAGGGTTTTGCTAAATTGCTGAAACTGGCCTTAAACCTGCGATCCTCCTGTCTCTGCCTCTCAAGTACTGGGATTACAGGTGTGTGCCACCAGGCCCAGTGAAATCTCATGCTCTTTAGTAGTCACCCCCCCCCCCGTTTCTCCCCATATCCTCCCTCTAACCCTAGGTGATCACTAATCTACTTTTTGTCACTGTGGATGTGCGTATTCTGTATATTTCATATAAATTGTCATCGTGTGCGGTGTTCGCGTCTGGCTTCTACTTGCCATCGTTGTTTTCCAGGTTCATTCATATTGTAGCATGCTCTAGGACGTCACGCCTTTTTGTTTGTTTGTTTGTTTTTTGCGGTACCGGGGATTGAACCCAGGGGCGTTCTACCTCCGCGCTACGCCCCCGGCCCTATTTTTTTATACTGTATTTTGAACTGGGTCTCACGAAGTTGCGGAGGGCCTCACTAAGTAGAGAGAGAGAGAGAGAGAGAGCTGAGGCTGGCCGCGAACCCGGATCCTCCGGTCTCCGCCTCCCAAAGTACTGGGGTTACAAGCGTGTGCCACCACACCCGGCATGACGTCACGCCTTTTTATGGTTGAATACCTTCCCTCTCTGTGTACCCACCCACCAGTCTTGGTTTGTGAGCACCCAGAGGGTCGTTCCTGCTTGCCTGGTGACCCAGAGAACTTATCCATTATCCAGTGGTCCTTCCTTGGGTGCGCTTTCTCAGCCCTAGGGTGCCCTTCAGAGTTCTCTTTCCATCTTTGTTGTTACTCTCCTATCATTTCTTCATTATTTGTTATATTAACTTCCTCTGCTTAGATTACTGTGTGGTCTCTGTCTCTCATTTGGACTCTGACACAGCAATCAGTACATGCTGTGCAGACGCAGATGATACATGTCATCTATATCATTTGTATTAGCTCATCTTCATTTGTTATAACAAAATACCTAAGGCTGGATACTTTGTAAAGAAAAGAGGTTTGTTAGGCCAGGTGCGGTGGCACGCTTGTAATCCCAGTACTTGGGAGGCTGAGACAGGAGGATCAGGGTTCACGGCCAGCCTCAGCTACTTAGTGAGGCCCTCCGCAACTTCGTGAGACCCGGTTTCAAAATAAAGGATAAAAAATAGGGCCGGGGGTGTAGCGTGGAGGTAGAACGCCCCTGCGTTCAATCCCCGGTACCGCAAAAAAAAAAAAAAAAAGAGGTTTGTTTAGCCCACAGTTTTGGAGACTGAAAGTCCAAAATTGGCAGTCGCATCTGTTTGATCCCTAGTGAGCCCCCCTCAACTATTTCATAACATGGAGTGGAAAAAGAAACAACTTTGTGCAGAGGGGCTAAGTGCATGGTGTGGCCTCACTTTATAACAACCAGCTCTTTTTTTTTTTTTGCGGTCCGGGGATTGAATCCAGGGGCGTTCTACCTCCGTGCTACGCCCCCGGCCCTATTTTTTATACTTTATTTTGAAACCGGGTCTCACGAAGTTGCGGAGGGCCTCACTTAGGAGAGAGAGAGAGAGAGACAGACAGGGAGAGAGAGAGAGAGCGAGCTGAGGCTGGCCGTGAACCCGGATCCTCTGGTCTCCGCCTCCCAAAGTACTGGGATTACAAGCGTGCACCACCACGCCTGGCTACAACAACCAGCTCTTAAGAAACTAACTTGGGCTGTCGGGGTGACAGGTTGATTTCTCACCTCAGGAACTCAGGATCAGCAGGGTCCTTGGCTTCTGTGGCAGAAAAGAATTTTAGCATGCGCCAGTCAGAGACAAAGACAGAGGTTTCTTTAGGAAAGTGGGGGATACACATTCAAGGGAGAATGTGGGCCGTCTCAAGAGGGAGAGAGAGACTTTTAGGATCTCACAGTTCTTCTTTTATAGGAGACCCCCATGAGGGGGGTGGGTAGGGTACACAGAAAGGATGGAGGCCTGTTTTTTTCTCAGAATCTTCAGGTTCCTGACATCTTATCAGTGGGTGACTGGGTTGCACCTGGGCTTGCCAAGTGTCTGACCTTCCTCATGGATCCTTTGTTTACCAAACTTAGAAACTTTTGGTGGGGAGATAGGCCTTTAGGATTAAAGGTGAGGGCTTTTTGGGGATGTTTGCCTAAGGAAAAACAGACCCTGTAGGGTGAAGATAAGGATCATCATGGGGTTTTTAGATTTATTTATTTATATATTTATTTATTTTGTGGTACTGGGGATTGAACCCAGGGGTATTCTACCTCTGAGCTACATCCCCCAGCCCTATCTTTTTATTCTTTATTTTGAAACAGGGTCTCACTAAATTGCCGAGGGCCTCACTAAGTAACTGAGGTTGGCTTCGAAACTGCAATCCTCCTGTCTCAGCCCAGCTTAGGGTTTTTAGATTTAAAGCTACAGTCTTCCTTTTCTTCTTGGTTTATCTACTTTTTTTTTTTTTTTGGTGTAACTAGACATGGAACCGAGGGGCTTACTCCCTATGGGGTACACCCCAGACCTATTTTATTTCATTTATTTATTTATTTTGCGGTACTGGGGATTGAACCCAGGGGCATTCTACCTCCAAGCTATACCCCAGCCCTATTTTTTATTCTTTATTTTTGAAACAAGCTGTCACTAAGTTGCAAAGGGCCTCTCTAAGTAGCTGAGGCTGGCTTTGAATCTGTGATCCTCTTGTTCTGGCCTCCCAAGTACTGGGATTACAAGCATGCACCACCATGCCAGGCTCTATTTTATTGTTTTATTTGGAAACAGGGTCTTACTAAGTTGCCGAGGGCCTCACTAAATTGCTGAGCCTGGCTTTGAACCTGCGATCCTCCTGTCTCAGCCTCCCAAGTACTGAGATTATAAGCGTGCGCCACCACGCCCGGCTTCTGGTTTGTTTACTTTTTACCTATTACTTTTTTTTTTTTTGGCGGTACTGGGGATTGAACCCAGGGCGTTCTACCTCCGAGCTATACCACCAGCCCTATTTTTATCCTTTATTTTGAAACCGGTCTCACGAAGTTGCAGAGGGCCTCACTAAGTAGCTGAGGGTGGCCGCGAACCTGGATCCTCCAGTCTCTGCCTCCCAAGTACTGGGATTACAAGCATGTGCCACCACGCCCGGCTACCTATTACTTTTATTTCTCCTATCCTACCTCATTCTCAAGAGAATGAACTTGCTTCCTTTCCCTATCCCACCAGTAAATACTGAATTCTGTTAAAAAAAAAGAGAGAAAGAGAAAAAGAGAGAGAGAGAGAGAGAGAGAGAGAGAGAACAAATTCTGTGAGACCACGGTACTGGGAATAGAACCCAGGGGCATTCAACTTCCAAGCTACACCCCCGGCCCTATATTTTATTCTTTTTTTTTTTTTTTGCGGTACCAGAGATTGAACCCAGGGGCATTCTATTTCCAGGCTACACCCCCAACCCTATTTTTTATTCTTTATTTTGAAACAGGGTCTCACTAAGTTGCAGAGGGCCTCACTAAGTAGCTGAGGCTGGCCGCGAACCTGGATCCTCCGGTCTCAGCCTCCCAAGTACTGGGATTACAAGTGTGCGCCATCATGCCTGGCTTATTCTTTATTTTGAAACAGGGTCTCACTAAGTTGTGGAGGGCTTCACTAAGTAGCTGAGGCTACTTAGTGCAGGCTGCGAACCTGCAATCCTCCTGTCTCAGCCTCCCAAGTACTGGGATTACAAGTGTGTGCCACCACACCCGGCAAGTTTTTTTCTAATAACTTTATTAAGTGTATTAATCAGGTTCCTACCAAGAAAATGAACCAGTTCAAAGAAAAAGTATGTATATATTAGAAGGGAGAGAGAAAAACTGAGATTGCAGGGAGCTGGCTTATGCAGGAAGCGGTGCTGCTATCCACAGACAGAATTTCTTTTCTCTCAATGAAACCTCAGTGTTGCACTTAAGACCTCTTTTTTTTTTGCAGTACGGGGAATTGAACCCAGGGGCATTCTACCTCTGAGCTACATCCCCAGCCCTATTTTTTATTCTTTATTTTGAAACAGGGTCTGGCTAAGTTGCGGAGGGCCTCACTAAGTAGCTGAGGCTGACAGCGAACCCGGATCCTCCTGTCTCAGCCTCCCAAGCACTGGGATTACAAGTGTGCGCCACCACCCCTGGTTTAAGACCTCTTGAGTGATTGGGCAAAGCCCATCCAGATCACAAAAGATAGTCTTCTTTACTTAAGTCAACAGACTGTAGATTTATTTTTTATTTATTTATTTTTTTTTGTGGTACCGGGGATTGAACGCAGGGGCGTTCTACCTCCGCGCTACACCCCCGGCCCTATTTTTTATACTTTATTTTGAAACCGGGTCTCACGAAGTTGCGAAAGGCCTCGCTAAGGAGGGAGGGAGGGAGGGAGAGAGAGAGAGAGAGAGAGAGAGAGAGAGAGAGACAGGGAAAGAGCGAGAGAGCTGAGGCTGGCTGCGAACCCGGATCCTCCGGTCTCCGCCTCCCAAAGTACTGGGATTACAAGTGTGCGCCACCACGCCCGGCCAGACTGTAGATTTAACCACGTCTACAAAGCCCCTTCACAGAAACACCTGGACTAGCGTTTAATGGAATAACTGGGTACTGTGGCCTCTCCAAGTTGATACAGAAAAGGAGCTATCACATCAAGGTATAATTTGTATACGATGAGCTGCACACATTTAAAGCGGATCACTGCTGAGGCTTGACATATGTATACACCTGCATATTTCCTTTTCCAGGAAGCGAGCAATTTACTTCTGTCATTAGGGATGAGGTTGCATTTTCTGGGATTGTGTAATAGGCATTTGAGGCTGAATGAATAATGCACGGTGAAGTGAAATAACTTGCCAAAGATTACACAAGTAGAAAGTGCTAATCCCAAGATCCAAACCACATCTGCAGGCGCCCGAGTCCAGTCCCAGTGTACTGTCTCTCATGTGGTGGAATCTTCTGGAAGATTCCAGAAGCACGTCCCATCCTTATCACTGATCACTTTTAGATTCTAATGTTGCCCCCCTCACCCCGTCCCCTCTGTCCTACAGGACACAGGGCTTCAGTGAATGGTTGCTATGGTTTCAGCATGTTCTCTCCAAAATTCAGTTATTGTCAGTGTGATGATATTAAGAGATGGGGTCAAGCCGGGTGTGGTGGCGCACGCTTGTAATCCCGGTACTTGGGAGGCGGAGACCGGAGGATCCGGGTTCACGGCCAGCCTCAGCTACTTAGTGAGGCCCTCCGCAACTTAGTGAGACCCTGTTTCAAAATAAAGAATAAAAAATAGAGCTGGGGGTGTAGCTCGGAGGTAGAATGCCCCTGGGTTCAATTCCTAGTACCACACAAAAACAAAAAACAAAAGAGATGGGGTCAGGTCAGGCGTGGTGGCACATGCCTGTAATCCCAGTACTTGGGAGGCTGAAACAGGAGGATTGAAGGTTTGAGGCCAGCCTCAGCAATTTTGTGACACCCTGTCTTAAAATAAAAAAGTAAAAAGGACCGAGGTGTAGAGCAGAGGTACAGTGCCCCTGGGTTCAATACCCAGAATCAAATCAAATCAAATCAAATCAAATCAAATCAAATCAAAACAAAACAAAACAAAACAAAATGAGAGCCATGGGGTCAAGTGTTTTGGTGCATGCCTGTAATCCCAGTGACTCAAAAGGCTGAGGCAGGAGGACTGCAAGTTCGAGGTCAGGCTGGGCAACTTAGACCCTGTCTAAAAATAAAAAATAAAAAGGGCCGGGTGTGTTGCTTAGTAGTAGAGCGCCCCTGGGTTCATTCCCCAGTACAACACATGCAGAAAAAGAGAGATGTGGCCTTTAAGAGGTGATTAGATTGTGAGCAGTCCTCTCTCATGATTAATTAATTATTAATTAATTAATTAAAGGCATTGTAAGAGAGGCTTACACAGCGTTTACTTTCTGGCCCGTTGGTCTACATCATGGGAGAAAAAAGCAAGAAGGGCCTCGTCAGATGCTCACAAATCGATCCTGGACTTCTCCGCTTCCAGAACTCTGAAAAATAAATTTCTGTTCTTTATAAACTACCCAGTTTTGCCGGGTGTGGTGGCACACGCTTGTAATTCCAGTATTTGGGAGGCTGAGACAAGAGGATGACAGGTTCAAAGCCAGCCTCGGCAACTTAATGAGGCCCTCCGCAACTTAGTGAGACCCTGTTTCAAAATAAAGAGTAAAAAGATAGGGCTGGGGGATGTAGCTCGGAGGTAGAATGCCTCTGGGTTCAATCCCCAGTAAAACTCCCCCCCCAAAAAAACTACCCAGTTTTAGCTGAACATGTGGCACATGCCTGTAATCCCAGTACTTGGGAGGCTGAGATAAGAGGATCGCAGGTTTGAGGCCAGCCTCAGCAATGTAGTGAGAGCCTCAGCAATTTAGCAAGACCCTATTTCAAAATAAAAAATAAAAAAGGGTTGGGGAGTAGCTCGGAGGTAGAATACCCCTAGGCTCAATCTCCAGAACCACAGACACACTCAAAAAATAACTCAGAGCTGGGCATGGTGGCACATGTCTGCCTGTAATCCCAGTAATTGGGAGGCTGAGACAGGAGGGTCACAGGTTCAAGGACAGCCTCAGCAAGTAGTGAGACTCATCAACCTAGCGGGACCCTGTTTCCAAATAAGAAATAAAATCGGCTGGGGGTATAGCTTGAAGGTAGAATTGGGTTCAATCCCCAATACCACACACACACACACACACACACACACACACACACACACACACACACAAAAGCACCCAGTCTTAATTATTCCTTTATAGCAGTCTAGACAGAGCAAGACAATGGCTGAGGAGTATGTCTCTTTTGGATATGTTTCCTCTGGTCACTTCCTGTATCTCTTCCTGTCTATTTCCGTTATCTTCTGATACATGGCAAACAACTCCAACACTTGGTGGATGAAAACAACAGTGTGATTATTTCTCAAGATTCTGAGAGCTGGCCTGGTGGTCCTTCTGCGGGTCCCTCCTGTGCTCACGCCTTAGGCTGTGGTCATCTGGTGGCTGCCTGGGTCCTGGTCAGCTGGGCTGCTCACATGGCTGGGATACCCTTTCTGGTGGTCCTGTATCTCTTGGTATCTAGGCTGGGCTTCCTTGAATGGTGGAGAGAGTAGTTCTAAGAGCTCAAGTCCCAATGCACAAGTGATACTGGTTTTTTTCTTACTGGGTTCTTTGTCTCACAAAGTTGACAAATGAAGTCCCAGACAACAGAAGGGCAAGTGTAAGAGTATGGACATAGAAGTAATTTTTCTTTTTTTAATCAAAAGCAGGCAGATTTGGAAAGAGACTGAAAGTTGAGCATATGGAAGTTGCCGGGCATGGTGGCGCATGTCTGTAATCTCAGGACTTGGGAGGTTGTAATAGGAGGATCACAGGTTCGAGGACAGCCTCAGCAACTTAGCAAGACTCTCAGCAACCTAGTGAGACCCTGTTTCCAAACAAAAAAATAGGCTGGGGGGTGTGGCTTGGAAGTAGAATGCCCCTGGGTTCAATCCCCAGTAACACACACACACACACACACACACACACACATACACACACACACGGAAGTTTTATTATTATTATTTATTACTTGAATAATTGGGATTGAATCCAGGGGCATTCTACCTCCAAGCTACACCCCCAGCCCTGTTTTATTTTTTATTTTGAAACAGGGTCTTGCTAAATTGCTGAGGGCCTCACTAAGTTGCTGAGGCTGCCCTCCAACCTGTGATCCTCCTGTCTCAGCCTCCGAAGTATTGGGATTACAGGCGTGTGGCACCACGCCTGACAAATTTTATTTTAAGTCAAGGAAAATAGAGAGACAGGAAAGCTCCCACACAGGAGGGAGGGGACCTGAAAAAGAAGGTTGCTGCTGAGGCTACGGGTCTAGGGGTTTATATGCTCTTTCCGTCTCCTTTGTCCCCTCCCCTCCCTCCCCTCCTCCCCCTCCCCTCCCCCCC